>JAFVLL020009453.1:0-47805 GCA_021397915.2 Tor tambroides | reverse complement strand
CAAAGTGAATGAAATAAGAAACCAAAAACACACCTGAGCTTGGAGTTGCATAAATGAATCAACAATATCAGGATGATCCCTGGGCCCTAAAATATAATAAAGATGAAACTTAAGAAATAATAAGAATAATAAGAATATATACAAACAGCAAAAGAACAGATCGAACAGTCATGTGGAACGGAAAAGTCAACTGGACGGAAATAATCGCACGCGTGAGAGAAGTAGGGCAGAGAAAGAGGAGGGAACATGAACGACTTGAAGGCAGTTGCGAAAAACGGAAAGAGGAAAAACAAAGAAAGACAGATCAATGAGTCCGTTCTGAAGGGGAGAAACAAAGAAGGAAAAGAAATAGAAGTAACGAGAGAAAGAAAAGAAACCTAAAAAACAAAAGAAACAGTGGGTTTGGAGTGGGAACCCAGGAGGCACCTGTTACTGTGATGACACTTGTGTTGCTTGCTTTCTTTTTAGTGTGTTTTATTTGTTTTCGTTGTCTGTAAATTCAATTCAGACACCCGACTGGCCCGCCGCGGCTGGTGAGCGCTTGGTTCCCACCGCCACCCCGGAAGAGCAAGGTAGCAGTCAGTCCCAAACTTCCCTCCCTTAGCTGTTCCCACACTCCAAACAAGACCCCGCCCCCACAAACCCAGACCCCGCCCACCCTGCCAAACCCCGCCCCTTCACAGAAAACAAACGACACACAAACACACAGGCCACGGCAGGTCCTCTCGGCCATGACACCTGATCGGGATAAGAGTGTTATCGCTCAGATTTCTGCTGATTTGGAAACGATGTGGTTAAAACAAAAGAACGACGATGAATGACGAACAAGAAGTGAGGGATGCAAGCACGCTAGTGGACACATGCAAAGACCAACTATGTGACTGTGTGTGTTTTGTAGCTCATTGTGTGTCACTGTGTGCGTGTTTTGAGTCATGCCAGACAATTTTAGGCTGTTTTCACACTTCTTGTAATTGGTTGGTCCAAACCAGAAAATGAAAATTTGGTTACTTACTTTATAATTATTTGTGGAATTTACCAACCAAATTTACCGGTAAAAATTGTTTCAAAGTCCTGCATCACATTTTTTCAGTGCAAGTCCTTTCATTAGAGTTAAATCAGTAATTGCATCACATTTCATTCCTTTGTATGTCTCGACATACAGCAGAATGGCAATAAAGCTCACTTGACTTGAATCTGCAAGCTGACAGTAACCAAGCAAAAGAAGGCATGTTTTTCATTCAAGTCAACAAGAAAAGTGGGTGGAAGTGGTGCAATGAAAAGACAAAAGCCCAAAGACAAGTTTAACAGGTGCACAAAAGCAAAATCCCCAATTTATGAATGTGTATACACAGCATTATGGGTAAGTAGGGCTGCATTCATAATCATATTAATATAAGCAGACCTTCTCAGTGACAAACTGTGATAAATCCAACCATGAATCTCGACTATATTGTTTTGATAGTGAATTAACACACTTACACAACTTCTGGGCTACAATACTAAGTCTTTTTTGTTGTTTTCATAGAAAAACATTAACATAATTTGGAATTAGTATTAAGAATTTCACTGTTTTAGCTTTGCAGCACCCTTCCTCAGTTTTAACCAGTTTTCTTAATGTAGAGAGTGTTTAATTATATGCCAAATATAATAAATCAAGAAACTAGTAGATGAGATATAATAGACCCCGAGTATGATCTAAAGTTCTCTTGATTTGTGTATGAAATGTAAAAAGAAATTTCTCAAACGGGAAAAATTGTGATTAATAATAGTGATTATAATTTTTGAGTTTAATACTCATGATTATCAGTTTAACCAATATTGTGTCAAATTTGCTTTGGTGCACATTATAACACACCGTTTAAAGCAAATACTGAAACTCAACAGTACTTTTATTTAGTGTGTGGTCCTATTTATCACTGTTCAGCAAAATTTACTTTTTAAGTGAAATCCAGTCATTTCAATGGGCATTGTTTTATGATTTGTAGAAGAAAAATAAGTATTCATATTTTTGTAGAACTAAAGACCAGATCATTTCAGTTAAAGATATAAATATAAATATATTTGGAAAACAGCTATCACAAAATCTGACTTAAAAAAAACATTTACATTTGGTATTAAGATCCATCTCAGGTGGTCCAATCACAAGTGGTGAGCACTCAATACAGATGTAAACAGGGTATGAACTGTGTTAAGGTCAAATACTTGAAATCACATTCAAATGCATTTGTAGCATAAATGCTAATGCATCCTGATGTGCCCCAGACAAGAGTGAAGCACTGCCTACTCACCTGTCAATCAATCAGATCACCTGACATGACTGTTAATACCAGGTATAAACAGGACCAAATGCATTCGGATCCAGATCAGAATCTCTAGTGTGAAAACGCCCTATATCTAAGCATGTGTGAAATTCATGGGGTGAAAACTTCAAGCAGAACAATAGGATCAAAAGTCACCACACCATTTCAGAAAACAAGAACCATTTCATAAGATCATGCCCATTTCCGAACTCCGTTTCTGTGTGTGCGGGTTTAAAAAAAGAGATACATGCAAACAACTGGAAACAGTGACAGAAAAGATATCAAAACCACATGATTTCCTTCACCCTCTGCAGCTGGTTCTTCCCAGCATGCCTACCTTGCTGGAAGATGGTCAGAGTAACAGAAGTGACCAATTCAAACAGCGCTTTGATTGGGGGGAAATGATTCGTTTCACTGGCAAATATGTGGACCATCTGCAAGAGAACAAAATCATTCAAACGAAACTCAAGGCTTCTGAGTTTTCTAAATCAGATTTAAGCATTTTAAGGCTTACGCAATAAAACCATACAATCTCAAAATAAATCATGTAACTCAGATTCCTACTTATACAGGCTGAGGCACACATTCAACTAAAAAAACATGGCCATTGCAAGTTTAAAATGCTCAAGACATGTTTTATAAAATATATATACATATGTAATGAAATTTATTTACATACTTTTATATCCATACATATGAGTTAGAGGTTGCTGATATGATAATGTGTTTAAAGAAGGGCAATAAAAAAGATTCTTGTGCAGATCTTACAAAAATCTACAACATATTACCAAAAAAACACCATAAGGTAAACACTGTCATAATTCACCAACAGTTGATCATAAGAAACCTACTGGCATAAATGTGTGCTATTCATTGATTGAACTGCTCTATAACTGCAAGCCTGCAAAATTATGTTTTGACTTTGAACATGTAGAGCTTGCATTTATGCATTTCAATTACAGCCTTTTGAAGTTTAATAATCACATTAGGTTGTATCACAATTTCAGTTTTTCCATCCCGAAATCGACTGATTCAACAATAAAATAATGAACTTTGCAACACTTGACACAGTTACTGAACTGAATTGAAACAATGAACTAAATTAAGCTGAATAATCGCACTATGTTCTACAGAGCTACTTGTTTTCTTTTTATTACAAAATTAACTCTAACACTAGCATTCTCTATGCTTTTTCTATATTCCATCTACTTGATTTCTTTATATTTACTTAATAAAAATGACCCTCTAACACTAGCGTTCTCTATTCTTTTTCAATTCTATCTACTTGTTTTCTTTTTATTTAGTTTAAGAAAAAAACCTTGCTACTTGTACTACGTTAGACTAACAAAGACTTATCACAGCACATATTATTGCTCTTTTGTTGGTTTTGATTGCATCTATTGTCCTCATTTGTAAGTCCCTTTGGATAAAAGTGTCTGCTAAATGACTAAATGTAAAGATTTCATAACTGACACATTTACAGCATTAACACTGTTATTTTCCTGTTTTATTAACTTGAAGCTGCTTTGAAACAATCTGTGTTGCATAAATAAAAATGTGACTTGACTTGAAATGATAATTAAGACTTTTTTTATTAAGACTGCTTATGGCCTCAAACTTTTATTTTTTAAGGACCCACATGGACATTACATCCTGTATAAACATTCATTGTCATCCTGTGTTTCATGTACCTGGCGTGTTAAATCCAGCGCAGATGCCTGTGGTATGGTACTGTACATCTGCCCCAGCATTTCACTCAGCTGAGACACCATGGGGGCAAAATCATGCAGGAGAGTTTTCACAGACTTCTCAAAGATGGCACACACCGCCTGAGAGAGAGAGCAGAATTAAATCTGTCCTGCGTCCATATTGAAAAGACATAATGAAACCTGAGCAAATGACTACGGCACGATCTGGAGATGAGGCAGAATAAGACGTCTTACCTCCACAACCTGCGAGTCATTCAGCCATTTACTGAGGACTGTCTGTATCAGTGCAAAGACCTGCTGGAGCACCACCACCACCTAGAACACACAAACACACTCAAGTCCACCTCTGACATACTGAAAATGGCTGCTTCGCAGTGACCGCGGACAGCTGGAAGGTGCTTACAGGGTTGGGGCCTGTCTGGGGCGGGGCTGATTTGATGGGCGGGGCATTCTCTCCTGACTCCTCCTCCTGTTTGGTGATGTCCAGCGTGGTGAAGAGATTGGACAGCAGACCGAGGATGTGAATAATGGCCAGTTTATTCGAGGGGTTTGGCTGAAAAGAGAAACCAGGGTCAGATTGTTATTTGGCATGCCTTTTCATTTTACAATTTCAAACCATACAGACAATTTTTTCTAAATCCACTTATAAATTCAGTTAAGATTTCATGCACCATAAACAGTCCTTACTGAGCTGTTCACGACCATTTTCTCTCTCTCTCTCTGTCACATGTTAGATTAAACCGAGTGTTTTTGCTACTGTACTTTTAAGACATGCTATTTAAATGACATCTACTATGAGTGGCTAAACTTCGCATACTAGCATTGCTCAATCTGTTGTTCGTCAGGGCAGACCAAGTTATAGGGCTGAATGATTAGACAAAATAAAATCACAATATGGCTTAATGCAATGTTAAAGAAAAGAAATTAATGACACTTTTAATAACACAAAATATTATTGTAATTTTTCCTCATAAATATTTATTTTTCTTAAATATTTTCTTTTACAGTGAAAAAACCTGGGGCTCTTTATTTTTTTTGTCTACATATTTTTACCTATTTCTACCTGTTTTTTCAGAATAGTTTAAATAAATTGTCTCGTGGACAGGAGGAAGAGTTCTCCCTACATGGAAGGGTTATTATAGTTAACGAAAACTAAAACCAATAAACAAACAAACAAATGTTAACTGCAATAAACTAAAATATATTTAAAACACTGAAATTATTTAAGCTAGTTGCCAAAGAAACATTACTCATTTTGATTTCTCATTTTCAACCTGATGTACTAAAATAAACTAAACTGAAATAAAAATGAATAAAAACTAAACATAGTACAAAAATAAATAATAAAAATGACAAAACCACACAACAATATTCCGAAAACTTTAACTAAAAGTAAAACAGAATTTATAAAAATAAAAACTAATTCAAACTATTAATAAAAAGTACAATAGTATCTCAATGATACTAAACTAAACAGACATATTAAAAAAAATAATAAAAATGACAAAACACACACAACAAAATTCCAAAAACTTTAACTAAAATGAAAACATTTACATTTACATTTAGTTATTTAGCAGACGCTTTTATCCAAAGCGACTTACAAAAGAGGACAATAGAAGCAATCAAAACCAACAAAAGAGCAACAACATGCAAGCATATGACAAGTCTCGGTTAGCCTAACGCAGTACACATAGCAAGGGTTTTTTGTTTTTGTTTTTCCCCAAGGAAAACAAGTAGATAGAATAGAAAAAAGAAAGCTAGTGTTAGTTTTTAAAGAAAAAGTAGCAGTTAAGAGAATAAATATGTAGTTGATAGAGGGTCAAGGGTATGTGTGTTTTTTTTTTTTTTTTAAAGAAGACAGATAGATAAAATAGAATTAGAATAGAGAGTGATAGAGTTACAGGGTCAAATAAAGATAGAACAGATGTGTTTTTAGCTGTTTCTTGAAGAGGCTAAGGATTCAGCTGCTCGGATTGAGTTGGGCAGGTCATTCCACCAGGTGGGAACAGTGAATGAAAAAGTCCGTGAAAGTGATTTTGTGCCTTTTTGGGATGGCACAATAATGCGTCGTTCACTTGCAGAACGCAAGCTTCTAGAGGCACATAGGTCTGAAGTACTGAATTTAGGTAAAGGGGTGCAGAGCCAGAGGTGGTTTTGTAGGCAAACATTAATGCCTTGAATTTTATGCGAGCAGCTACAGGTAGCCAGTGCAAATTGATGAACAGAGGTGTGACGTGCGTTCTTTTCGGTTCATTAAAGATTAGTTAAAACAGAAATTATAAAAATAAAAACTAATTTAAACTATTAATAAAAAATACAATAGAATCTCAATGATACTAAAGTACTAATACTAACACTTCTACATAGTATACATCAAACACATTTCAAACGAGCATAAACAAATCCCTCAATACGAGCCCTTTAATCGTAGTAAAATAATCCATTTCAGCGCCGATAACAGTACAGAGACAGGACGGTGGGCTGGGCGTACACTCTGCACCGGCGCTCCTGGGAACATCAGCTGTAATTAAAGAGTCGTTAAACAACCATTAGGCCAACAGTCTAATTACTGCTGTTAGCTCCATGACAACAGCTCAGTGATTGGCGGAGAGGGAGAGTGAGTCGCTACACTGTCCTCCTTCTTGTGTGACATCACACACAAGCACAAAAGAAAGAGACGCTCAATTAAACCTTTAAAAAAGGCACTGGTGCACAGACAGCCTTATTTTCCAAAGGTTAACCTGGAAGAAGTGTATACTACATGCCTACTTTAAAAAATAAGTACATTTAAATCACTTTTATAAAATAAAGTTCAGTAGTTTTAATTGTAAAAATAATTATTGAATTCAATTGATATGACGTGAGAGATGCTTACATGTGCTGTCTATTAAAAACAGCTCATCCAATCAGGTATAAAGAACATGTGAAGAACTGTACACTACGTTCCAGTTTACTTTGAATATTTTTAGCAATTTTACTGACAGCGCCTTCTGAAAATAGCATCAGAGGAGACGCATGAGAGTTGATTGATCAGACACATTCTCACAGCGTCTGTGGCCAGCAGGGGTCACTGTGTGAGCGGCCCATCACAACCTGTTTACTAAGGCTGATGTAATGTCTTTCTGTGAAGGACCAGACGGGAAGGAAAGGTGTAAGAAAACGAAAGTCAAAAATAGATATGCAGCACATAGAAAGAGACCAGATGTGAAGCCAAACTGGAAATAGGAGTGAAAATTGTTTTAAATTTTACATGCATTTTGATAAATCGTAAAATAAAAGCAATGCAAAAGGATTTAGAAGCTAGATTTTGACGTCTGGGAGTGATGTTTGCTTATGCATGCAAAAAGGTGGTTGCCAGGGTGTTTTAGTTGCTTACTAAAGTGAACATTCTGGTCTCTATATACAATTTCAATATAAATCAGTGGGATTTTTTGCCCGTTTTTATCTCAGCCAGATGAAAATTGTGAGTGCAAATGCTTAGGAAAGGTACAGCTGCACATTTTGAGCCGTAGATATGCAGCGTAGAGCAATACTAATTAAATTATTTTACTCCTCTCATTATGTCTTAAGATGTACAAAACAAATTGATGCACTAAAATGAATTTTTTACTGAATCAATGAAACCAAAATGACAGTTTTCAAATAAAAACTGGTATTGTATAAACTGAGTTGTACATAAATTGCAAATGTTAAATGTTTAAATTGCACACAAGGCAGTTTTATACTAACTTTTTAATGATATATTAATTTGTTGTTGAAATATAATGATTTAAATGGTCGCTGTAATAAAAACTTGTTTTCATGACAGATTTATTCAAACATACTTAAAATGATGAAGACAACAGGTTAAGTAAAAATATAAAATGTAATATAGTGCATATATTTATTAAAAAGCTCCTCTCAAAAGTTATGTTTTCTGGTTTTCCTGAGGTAAATGTTACGTTATGTGACAGTTTACAAGCTGTTTTATTGACATCACTTCGGGGTTGAAACAAATACGAGATATCATACTTTTCAGTAAGTTGTACTGCTTCTTTCAACACCTTCTGATGTTCATTAATGTTTATTTCGTGCTATAACTAGGGATTAAACACGAAGAGATGATCGGTTCACTTGCAACTTGAACTGAGACAGACAGCGATCTGTCACAACATATTTAAAAGCATCAAAACAGCGTTTTTTGTTTGAATTTTATAGTAAAATGGACAAAATTTGAAAGCTTAGACATTTTATATCAAAGGTAACAAAGCAGAAAACTTATTGCGATTGCTGAATGGGATGCACACTATAAATGTTTAGTGGAGTATTGTTCACACATCAATTGAATACAGCACAGAGTAAAAGGTTCACTGATTCATCAAAATGAAGATCGAAAAATAAAGACAAATTAATATTGTAAATCCAGCACTATGATCCACACAGCTAACATTTTCCTATTGTAGTTCAGCCACATTGTTTATACACTGACTAGGGACGCATGATATCCAATCCAATCCCAAAAATTCTGAGTATCGGCCGATACCGATCCGATATCAGCACTGTTTTTTTTTAATCAATGTAGAATTTCTATACCTTAGTGTGTGTTAAACATAATATACTAAATACAGACAACTTCATTTTAAAGAAAAATAACAAATGAAAAATTATATAATCATTATCTATGACAAAAATACTATTATAAACTAGGTTAGTGGATAATTAAAGCAGCAAAAGTTATTCTAGAAAAATCGTGAGTGCACAATAATTTTATCACACTAAATCCAAACATTTAGTGAAACAACATTATTTAGTGGGGAACAAATAAAAGTGAATAAGTGTAGGACTAAATCTGGTAAAATGTAACACATTGCTCTTTGTATTGTTGTAAAACCCATTCATGAAAAACAAGTAAATATATTTATATATAAATATATACAATAAATTAAAAGACATTTCTTGTAAATGTATAGCACACTAATGGAGGCAGCAACATATGATAGACAAGACAAAACAAGAAAGGCTATTAATAATCTTTCATTGCGCAAATGTATTATGATACGAAAGGCTCAATACAGAGCGGCACAAAGCGCTTATGAGCATCCCGCGCGCCGAATAATGCGCTTGAAGCAACACAGAGTCACAGCGTGCAGCGCTCCGCAAAGACAAGTTCATAGCACAAAGAGAAGAGATACTGATGTGTAGTATATTATATCTGTGCGATAGCCTTTTCTTTTAACAGTTTTAAACTTCAGTTTATATTTACATTTAGTCATTTAGCAGCCGCTTTTATCCAATGCGACTTACAAATGAGGACAATGGAAGCAATCAAAATCAACAAAACTGTGCGCTTTTGGAGAAAGATTCATCGTTTTGACTGTCATAACTGAACAAGAAACGCAGTTTGAATGCTGAATGGAGGATGACCGACAGCCGCAGCTTAGAGAAGAGTTTACGTGAAATTGAATTTAATGACTTAAATATTCATATGTATCTCACATTAAACTATGGAACATCTTCAGAACACTTGGAATATAGTGCATGAGAACTTTATGGTGCTTTATAATGTTTTTTTTTGCCTTTTGTGGGGGTGTAACAATAACACAGAATGGTATACGCAGAATATTGGATTTGGATCGGTCTCGTCTGACCAATACCCGATCCGGCAGAAAATGCCAGTATCAGAGCTGATACCAATACTGAGTATCGGATCGGTGCATCCCTATCGGAAAAGTGCTAATTAAACTTTGTTTCAGCTAAATATTTTCAGTTGAAGACATTTCAGTGCATCACTAACAAAGAATTTTGCTCTTGACAATTTAGCACACACAACATGGTCAATTTTAGCACGCATGAACTTCAAAACAAATAATGTCAGCACTTCTTGTAAATAAAAGGATGTTTTGACAGCAAAAGAGTGAATGTTTGAATGTGATCTATTTAAAAATAGTGTCAGTTCACTGATCTGCTGTTTTATCAGTTTTTCCATTGATCCTGCTTTAGCCTTTTTTTTGGCACAACATCTATTTGTGAAACAAAAATAGATCAAATATCTGCCCATATTGTGTTTGAAATGTCAGTTACTTAATATGAGTCCACGCAGGGCTCTCAGTAACATTAAGCTGATTTCTCCTGCGGTTAACTCTTCCAGTGCTCAGAGTAATGCCAATCTGTTCCTGCTGAGAAATGTTCCATCCTATGACACACTCACGCAGATGCAGGGTCTGTTCACACGCAACCGGGCCAAACCAACACATGGATAAACAAACCTACAGGCTTGAGAGGATGTCAGTCGAGGGGTTTAATATCTCACCGTCTCCTCTGCTAGTTTCTCCAGTTGTTGGATGTACGGGGTGATCAGAGAGTGAAGGTTCCTCAAGATCTCCTCCACCGGCAGCGCGGACAACAGAAAGCCCAGAGCCTGCATCAACCACATACACTGACTCGTCTAGAGAGAAAGAGATTGAAAAGATGAACAGATTTAACCGAGACGCATTTCCAGCTTCAAGTAATGTTTTCGCCCTCAATGCAAGCAAAAAAATCCATGCAAAGTGCCAAAAATCACAGCCTAAAAGAACATATAATATAAACAGTAATATGCCAATAAATACTAGATATTAGAGGTCTATCAATATTGGATTTTGCAGGTAATCCAAAGATAATGTGTTTATAAAAAACAATAAAACATTGTGCCGATACTGATAAAAATGTCTATATTTAATGGGTTAAATAATGTTCTTAGACTTTCCTTCCTGTGAAAAGGATACAGTTTATTATTAACAACCAATATCCAGAAAAAAGATTCTATGCATAATGTGGGACTTTTAATTCTAAGCTTGTTATTAGCTTAAATTCGATCATACTTTGAGTTTACAACATTTTATGGACTCGATTTCAGACCAATGATATTTCACTGCATAAGTGTAAACTTTATATCACAAAGATAAGGTCCAGAGGTGGTTGAATTAAAAAAAAAAAAAGTTTTTTTTTTTTTTTTTTTGCAATGATGAGCACTAATGACTTTTTGTTTCATTTATATTTCAACAGAAAGGAAAAGGCAAATCATTTGACTTTTTTATGTGTAATACCTAATCAGGATACTATGCAAAGTGACTTGAATTGAAATTATTTCATTAAGCAAATTATTACCATTCACAGCTCTATAAAATTGCCTTTGTTTGAGCAAAAACAAATGGGTTTATTCCTAACACAAACTCACCTTATGGATCTGTTTAATAAGTACTTCCTGGAAAAAAGAAAAAGAAAAAAAGATGAAAAACAGTGTAAATTTGTCCCATAAGTGTCAGTATCATCATTAGAGCATGTAATACCTGTGAAACAGCAACTATGTTGGTGGCGTACGGGGGCAGGTCGTATTTGCACTCTCTGCAGATCTTCTTTAGCGTGGAGACGCTGGAAACAGACAGGTCTGGATTGCCCAACGCCTGCAAAACCAGCGGCAGAACACTGCTCAACATCACCGGATGATCCGCCAACCACTCTGCCAGCGCTCCTACAGGGAGAGACGTAATGGGTAAATATCTGGCTGGAACACAAAGCTGGGTATCTGCATGGGAAAGTAATTGTGTGTAATTGTCTGGCCTGGACTAAAACGTGTGAAAACAGCCCAAATTGCTTGAGATTATAAATGACAATTTCCTGACACATAGAAATGAGTGTTTTTAATGATATAGGAACACCAGTTTGCGAGCACACACCGATTGTGAACATGACCGTGTCAGCCAGCTGGACGTTGTTTATGTTGATTCTTGGAATGAGACCGATGAGTCCTGGGATGACGTCGGAATAGTTCACATCTATCGTTTCGGCGATGGACTGGAATCCGTACAACAGTGCTTCCGTATGCTGAAATAAAAAAAATTACACAAAATCTTGTTAAAAGGCACCATGTAGGTCTGCAAGATTTGGTAAAAAAAAAAATCTAACAGCATTTTTTTTCCTGATAAAAATAGCAAATGTGACTTATGATTTATAATTTATATATTAATATTGTCATTTTTTATTAATATTATTATTCAAATTCAATTTATTTCAAATATATAAAAATATATATATTTGTTTAATTATAATGATATAATTAGTATATATATATAATTATAATTTTTGCAGTTTGTTTTTAGTTCTGCACAATTTGGAGATTTTATGCAATTATATACAATTCTGTGATTACATCAATTTCACAGTAATATAAAACAATATTTAAGAACTATTTATAATAATATTTAAATAATCTATTAAAGTATTAATGAATGAACAGAATTAATAATATTATAAATTATAATTATATAGTAATTATATAAATTACTATGTTTTAAATTAATATATAAATATTAATATTTGTATATTTTGTTTTATATCATTTTTTGTTCAAAAAAACAAAACAAATCTGAATAAATTAATAATCAATTAATTCTTAATTTTCAAATGTTTAACCAACAAGCTTTTATTTTGGCGAAAGACTGCAGGAAGCTCTTTTGCTGACAATGGCCAATTTAAAAACGCTTCTGTTAACGAGATTGAGAAGATTTTTGGTGCATGCTGCTTTTTTAAATACATCTTAGAAGCGACTCAAAATCATGGCAGATGCAGAGGTGATTTTGTGTGGAAGAGTATTTACTGCAAACCAAGTTGTTCTGAGATGCTAAAAAGACCAGATTATGAGCTGCTCGTGTGTAGATGAACACAGTGCCACCCTTCACTATGAAACATGCAGTGCTTGTATTTATTTAATGAAAGCCTTTGAGATTTGATAATTGCACCAAGCCATTATTGTGATTTTGGTTTTATCAATCATGCAGCCCTAGCCTCAAAAGTTTGCCCTTTTGCGTCAAATGTTTATTGATCCAGAAAAGCCAATGAAAACTGAAGACTAAATCCATTGTTTCCTGACCTGCCATGTTGTTGTTTGCTCTGTATTGGTGAGGAGTCGACCCAGTTTGTCATACAGGTTACTGAGTAATTCGGCTCCCAGCATCTCGTAGACATACATCAGCGTGTCGGATATATCCACCCTAAAAGAGTCAAACAGAAATGCATCATATTATCAACCCTTCACTCCTTATAGTAGCATGAACCCTTTGTGTTGTTATTAGATTTATTTTCAAAGACAATGCATCAAAACCCCCTCCACTTAATTAATAAATAATTATTAACATTTTATTACATAAATACTTTAATATTAAATATATAACATTTAATTTACTATTTAAAATATAATATTTCAATATATAATATTTAATTTGGCTCATTGCTAACAAAAACAGCAACTGTCTGCTGTGCCACTTCAGCAAATCCAACATGAAACTGCTGAGTGTAGAAGAAAATGTTACAACAGGCCCATGAGAATGTGAATCACACACACACACACACACACACACACACACACACACACACACACACACACACACACACACACAGAGACCTGTAGATCCTGAACTGCTCCTTCTCGTCTGATGACCAGGAAGCATACTCCTCATCCGTAGGGAACTGTGCTTTGTGCAGCAGAACGTCTACAAGCTGGAAATACACGGGCCTGTAGACCTGCAGATAAATGGCCTGCTTCTCTGCCTCAAACGACATGATGTCATCCTGAAACACACAGGCAATCATCAACAAATATACACTACCCTACTGCTGAAGTAAGGGACAATACAGTCACTGGGTCAGTATCACAAAATAAACCCTGTGTTAAGCCCCCTTCACACCAAGAACAATAACAATAAAGACATAGTTCTAAAAATCGTTCTCAATATTAAAGAATAGCAGAGTCCACACCACAGCTATAACAATAAAGGCACAGAGAAACGATACTATTGGAATCATTTTTATTTTAAGAATTTTTATTTTTTAGATTCGTGCATGAGGTCTTAAAGAGACAGCAACCTAAATAAACCTGCTGCTGTCTGCCATTAATGTTAATTTATACTTTAAAGACTAACCAGAGATATTTTAAAGTTGAACAGATCATTCAGTTTCTGTAGTATTTCTGTACCTGAATATTATTGTTATACCTACCTGAAGAACATAAAGCACAGTTCATTTCAGTTGTATCTTATTGTATTTATTTGTGCCATTGCTCGACATTTGTTCTTATTTTATTACTGACTGTTTACTTGTCTTTTATAGTTAAAATAAATTCAGAATTTAAAATCTGTTTTTTTAAACGTCTTCCTCATAATATAAATATGATCAAGAACATTATAAATTGTAAAACATACATACACCGTGTGATGAAACATTTTTAGATTAGATGATTGTAGTTTAAAAATATATCTAAAAAAAAATACCCCAACTCCCCCCTCAAATTAAAAAATCCACCCCATAAGAGTCACCCCCAAAGCATGCAATCTGACTAAGTTGAAGTTGACATCACACCGGTAGGATAATGGTAGGTTTGTACTAAAAGTTATCACTAATACTTCATTTCTTAATGGAGAAACAATATAAGTGTCCATAATCCAATAGCTACTTTCTATTCCGTACAGCGGCAAAAAAAACATACACATAAAATATTCAGCTAATGCAGACTGGAAACACGCGCAAGGACACAAACAAAGGACATTCCTGAATATTCAACACGAGACACTGCAGTAAACACACAACACAGGTGTATATTCAGATACAGTTCAATGTCTCTAACAGAGACTCTCCATCACTGCTGGAGATAGAAATTAACACACAAACAAACAATAAACCTCCCACACAATACGAGCCGTTCAGGCCTGTTTCTAAGATCAATCAGCACGTTTACTGATGCTAAAAGTGTCCTAAACATAAGGCAGCAGACTGTGTGTGTTAAGACGTGTTTAAGATGTCAGCTGCTCACCTGTAGTGTGTACCAGAAGGTGAGTGTGAGAGAGCTGGTGGTCTCATTGACGGGGTAGTGACCAGGGATGCCTGTGCAGAACATGATCATATTCACCAGAGCCAGAAAACTCTGCCAGTGCTCCACCTGCTCCAACAGAGCTCTGATAGAGAAGAGCAGAACAGACCTTCATCACACAGGAACACCATCACCAGCACTATATCATATTTGAAGAATATTTATTACTAGGGATACACAATATATTGACGACATTTACATTTATGGATTTAGTAGATGCTTTTATCCAAAGCGACTTATAAACGAGGAACAAAAGCAATCTGTCAAGGAGCCAACAATATTAATAATACATAAGGCCAGGTTTAGTTGACAACTGAACTAGGAAGCAAATTAGACAAGAGGAGAAATGCAAAGAAGAAAACTGGTGAGCACAAGAGACTTTTCAAAAACCAAAAAAAAAAAAAAATTTAAAAATAAAATATGAATGAACAAACGAACGAAAAACTGATGTACGGCCAATATTATACATTTGGGGTCTATAAGTTTTTTTTTTTTTTTCTAAAATGAATACTTTTATTCAGGAAGGATGCAATAAATTAGTCAAAATGACTAATGACATTTATAATGTTACAAAAGATTTATTTTTCAAATAAATGTTTTTCTTTGAACTTCCAAGAATCCTGAAAAATATTCAGCAGAACCACTGTTTTCAACACTGATAATAATCAGAAATGTTTCTTGAGCAGCAAATCAGCATATTAGAATGATTTCTGAAGGATCATGTGACACTGAAGACTGGAGTAATGACGCTGAAAATTCAGCTTTGCATCACTGGAATAAATCATATTTTAAAATGTATTTAAATAGAAAACATTTATTTTAAACTGTAATAATATGTAAGAATAGTACTGTTTTTACTGTATTTTCAGATGAGAAAAGCCCTCCTTTATCTTTTGTTGTTGTCAAATGTGGTGCATTCCTGTCAGCGTCACATGACAGGGAACATGAGGGTAACGTCAGGAGTTGCCATTTAGTCTGACACCTGCTTCCATTCTTAGTTTGTGAGTGTGACAGAGCGCCGACAAATGGAGTGAGATTTCAGCAGAAACTGCCTGTAGGTGTAACATGCCTGACCAAAATCAAGTCTGAGTCGACTACTGGGACACTGCCTTAGATATAACCCTGAGCCGAGTATCATCTGCTCACTCAGCAAGAGAACATCCACAGAGACCAGAAGCTTTCAAAGTGAAGATCTCGCCATAATTACTACAACAGCATCCCTCCAAACGCTCGTACATGCACACATCTCACACAGAATCCAATGAAATTCAGTGTTCAGCAAAATTAAGAACAATTACTGATCAGTATATATCTATGTTTGTACCTTGAATGGTTCTCTCCCAGAGAGATGGCGATTCGACAGATGCCATGTGACGTTTCCATGTCTCCATTCTGTACGGCGTCTCGTAACTGTTCCTGTAGCTGCAACACCTGCGGCACTAACTTCAGGAGAGTGTTCACGTACCTGAAACACACGGACACAATGTTCAGGACTCAACACGAAACAACATTAGCAACACATTTAACTTTTGTAATGTGAAATAATCTTCACTTCCTGTAGCTATTCTAACTAATTTTTATAAATAAAGACTGAAAGACTTATTGGAAGATTAATTGTGAAGACCGTTTAAACAAAAAGCTAAACTTTGTACTTCTGGCGACTGTATTTCGGCTTCAAAGTTGTGAAGATGATCATGATGAACAAACAGTTGTTGGTCACAGACTTATTTTCTGCAATTATCCAAAAGCCAATAGAAAAATTGTTGTTGAGGGAACTAGGGTGATTCTAACTTCCAAGTTGGCCAACAAAAATATGTCATCACTGTAGCGCTCTGTGTGAGATGTGTATATTTTGAATGCACTGCAATTTGCTTTGGATAAAAGTGTCTGCCAAATGCACAAATGGAAAAATATGGTGAAAAAAAAGATGGTGAAAAGTGGGCAGCACAGGTGATGTTAGCTGAAAAAGAAAAGCCATTTCAGAGGTGGATTAAATTTTTTGATGATGTTGTCCATGTTTTGTCCAAAATAAGGTGCAATAATGAATAGGGGTGTAACAATACGCGTATCGTGTATCGAACGATTCAAGTGATGATTTGGCAACTTCTAAATCATCCTTATCATCCTTATCCCCTTGGAGTGGGGACTTTGGAGCGAGCAGTGCACATGCGTGCCATTATTTAGTCGTTTAGAATGCACTTGGTGAAGGGAGCGATCTAATTTCCTCATTATCTTCAGCTGGGATGTTCCCGTGACAACGCAGAACGGTGTCCGTCAGAAGATTCGCTTAAAAAAAAAAAAAAAAAAAAAAATTACATTTTAAAATTTTTTTATATACATTATTTTTATATATTATATAGCCTATTTTAAAAACGTTTTAAAATATAAAATGCATGTGTATTTCCAACAGTTATGCTAACAACAATAAAGACATTTATGACATTAAAACAGCGACATCTGCTGACGGACAGCATGCTGCGTTGTCACGGGAACATCCCAGCTGAAGATAAAATGAGGAAATTAGATCGCTCCCTTCACCAAGTGCGTTCTAAACGACTAAATAATGGCACGCATGTGCCCTGCTCGCTCCAAAGTCCCCACTCCAAGGGGATAAGGATGATAAGGATGATTTGGAACTTGCCAAATCATCACTTGAATCGTTCGATACACGATACGCGTATCGTTACACCCCTAATAATGAATCATACACAATAGGGCCAGAAATGTGTATTAAGAGTGTAATTGGTCAATTTTGGGACAACTTTTTCTTACAAACAGATTTTTGCTTCACATGACATTAATTAATGGACTGGAGAGGTGTGGATTACTTGTGGATTATTGCGATGTTTTTAACATCTGTTTGGACTCTCATTCTGACGGCACCCATTCATTGCAGAGCATCCAGTGGTGAGCAAGTGATGGAATGCTACATTTCTCCAAATCTGATGAAGAAACAAACTCATCTGCGTCTTGTTGGCCTGAGGGTGAGTATATCTTCAGAAAAAGTTAATTTTTGGGTGCACTCTTCCTTTAATCTAATCATTGCCCATGACAACATGCATACACTAAACAGAAGGTTTACCAGCGCAGTGATTTCACATGATGCAGTGGTTTTCAACTTGCTTGGCTAATTTACGTCTACACACATTCCCATAATGATAAAAACACAACAAACAACATTAGCTCTAATCTGCACAATCTACAGCTTCTCTTCTCTTGAAATCATCACGCTTTCCTTCATTTGTCTACAGCTGTTACCTCATTCCCACATCAACTTCTGTCATGTTCCTCACCCCTGCTGCCATCTCAGCATTTCTGGAACAATCTGTCCTCATGCTCTCTCTCTCTCTCTCCCTGTCACTCTCTGTCGTCTCATCCTCGTTTTGGTGTCAACAGCAGGAATAATAAATAAATAATAAATAAATTCATTTGTTTACTTTCACAATAAAACAAGATCAAATGCTCATTCCCTTTCAGAGAGTACTAAATGAGATGATATTACAGAGATTGTGATGTAATATGGTGATGGTAAATTATAAAGGAATCTGTACGACGTACCAGGGAGATGTTTCACAGTTCGGTAGGGTTTAATTTTTTATTTTTTTGCAGTGCTGAAGGGAGAGAGCTGCTGCCAAGAGCACACTAAACCACAGAGAAGAATTTTTAAGGGGGTCATATCATGAAAAGCACGATTTTTCTTGCTCTTTTCTTGAAATAAGATATTGATGTACTACAGTATGTAGACACAAGATCTGTTCCAAAACCCAGTGAGTTGGCAGAATCTGAAAGCATCGCAGGCAAGCAATGTGAAAGCTGTTCCAAACAGCAGGCAGCAACCTTATGCTGCTTTCACAGATACTAGATTCGGTCCAAATTATAATGCAGTATCGCATACATTCTTCACAGGTGATGCAATCACAGGATGCACTGTGATGAAAACATCATCTAAGATGGATGATGCAACATTTACTGTTTAAACATACTAATGTCAAACTCTACTGGAATCAATTATGAGTCAAGTCAAATCCTGTTCTCCATTATTGCATTAAATATCTTCTGCCTGGCATTTTGACATTATGCAGTTTTTCTGAATTCAGTGCTAGACAAATTTCTAGTCAATGGAAAGTTTGAATCAAGGCAAACTTGTTTCAACAATGACAGGAGGGAAAACAATAAATAAATAGCAAATTTTTAAATGTAGCAAAAAAATAAATAAAAAATCAAAACTAACAAATACAAAACAGGTTGTTGGAACACTAGTAAATTAGTTATGACCCATGCCTATACGTATGACATGGCCTCTATAAAGCACCGCGTTTCTTTGCCGTGTGACCTTGTCCTTCCTGGTTTAATTGATCTAATGGCCAGTGTCTCTGGCGAGTGCATTTATTTATGAGTTCTGGTTTTAAGATGCTTTTACTAGAATAGGCCCTAAATAAATAAATAATCACATCAATGACACTCAAGGTCAAGGAGGGCTTTCAACACCACCAGGAAGATTCACGCAGAATGTCACCGCTAGTCACTGCGCACCTGTTTGTGTCGGGATGCTCACTGTTGAGATGACCACTGATCGGTCTCAAGCAAAATACATTAAAGGGTTACTCCACTCCAGAATGAAAATTTTGTCATTAATTACTCACCCTCATGTCGTTCCAAACCCGTAAGACCTCCGTTCATCTTTGGATCACTAATTAAGATATTTTGATGCATTCCGAGAGCTGGCAAGGACATCGGCAAAATAATCCATGTCTCATCAGGAGTTCAACTGTAATTTTACGAAGCTACGAGAATACTTTTTGTACGCAAAGAAAACAGAAATAACGACTTTATTCAACAATTCGTCTCCTCCGCATCACCGTAGCGCCATTTTGGAGAGTATCCACTGAATAGCGTATGCTGTTCTGTGTCATCCGCACCCCACGGATACGTTTTCTACGTTTATTTTACCGATCTCCTTGCTACGTTTCTGGTCGTTGACCGTGTTAATTCCATTGCTGTCTATGGGAGGGTCAGAGAGCTGTCAGAAAGCATCAAAAATATCTTAATTTGTGTTCCGAAGATGAACAGAGGTCTTACGGGTTTGGAACGACATGAGGGTGAGTAATTAATGACAAAATTTTCATTATGGGGTGGAGTAACCCTTTAATTATCAAATCAGACATCACTACCGCTCTCGTGCATGCTTCAAGATGATCTACGGCACAATGTTAATTGAATAACGACTTAAATTTCTTCATAGGACTTCACAATATGTTTAAACTGCTAGTCAGTGTTAAAAATAATAACCGTGGATTATATATCATACGTCATAACCACAACATGCAGGCTGAGTTTCTCATCTCTGTTTGCACCATCTTGTCTCTCAGACTGAAAAATTGTAGTTTGTTTCATCAGAGCGCAGATTTATTCTCACCTCAAACGCTCTCGTGTGATATCTAACAGTGCTTCTACAGACACAAACGCTCCCTCTCTCCCTCTCTGTGTAATTACCCTCAAACACCAGGAGACAGATGAAATGAGTTGCCTGGCAACAGGATGCATTTGCTCCAATGACATCCTCCCGAGAGGCCTGATTGTAATGTGTTTAAACAGTGAGAGGAGGCGATGAGGTGATGGAGACAGAGGATAGCGAGAGAGGATGAGGTACAGGCATGATGGAGAAAAGGACAAAGGTGAAATGAATATCCAAAATCAATGGAGAATCATTGATATGACCTTTAAGAGCAGGTGACACACCAGCCGAACTGAATTCAAAGCACCTCACGCTGAGATCTGGCTGTTTGAGAGTGAACTACAGACATCACGTTCAGCAGCAGATCACAATATGACAGCACAGAGAGGAAAAACTCGCACGCTAGCTGTCCATGCTTTTACTCATCAAATCTACTGTCTGTCAACAACGGGGGTGTCAAACACACATCCCAAGGGCCGAATATGACCCATGGAGGAGTCTAATCTCACTCCTTTAAGGGAAATTTTTTTTTATAAAGAAAACAACCCCAAAATTACATCCAATTTTAAAACCTGCTTTAAGTGAAAACTGAATGATGGATTAATAAAATGATACATTAATAATACTAATTAATTATTCAGCGCTGTCAGCATTTGACTGAGGAGGAATTAATTCACAGTTTAATTATGTCTGTAATTAAAATGAGCTGAAGAATTTCTTAATATTCATAACACTGTTAATGTTCGGTTTACGATGGCTTATTACAGCTATAAAGTTATTCAGCCAAGTGTAGCTAGCATTATTTTTTTCTCGTCAAAAGTGAATAGGCTATTTAATGATCACCAATTTCATATATATATATATATATATACACACACACACACACACACACACACATACACATATATACATACATATATACATATATATATATATATATACACAAACCCTATTCCAAAAAAGTTGGGACACTGTACAAATTGTGAATAAAAACAGAATGCAATGATGTGGAAGTTTCAAATTTCAATATTTTATTCAGAATACAACATAGATGACATATCAAATGTTTAAACTGAGAAAATGTATCATTTTAAGGGAAAAATAAGTTGATTTTAAATTTCATGGCATCAACATCTCAAAAAAGTTGGGACAAGGCCATGTTTACCACTGTGTGGCATCCCCTCTTCTTTTTATAACAGTCTGCAAACGTCTGGGGACTGAGGAGACAAGTTGCTCAAGTTTAGGAATAGGAATGTTGTCCCATTCTTGTCTAATACAGGCTTCTAGTTGCTCAACTGTCTTAGGTCTTTGTCGCATCTTCCTCTTTATGATGCGCCAAATGTTTTCTATGGGTGAAAGATCTGGACTGCAGGCTGGCCATTTCAGAAAACCAGGATCCTCCTTCTACGCAGCCATGATGTTGTAATTAATGCAGTATGTGGTCTGGCATTGTCATGTTGGAAAATGCAAGGTCTTCCCTGAAAGAGATGGACGTCTGGATGGGAGCATATGTTGTTCTAGAACTTGGATATACCTTCAGCAGCATTGATGGTGCCTTTCCAGATGTGTAAGCTGCCCATGCCACACGCACCATGCAACCCCATACCATCAGAGATGCAGGCTTCTGAACTGAGCGCTGATAACAACTTGGGTTGTCCTTGTCCTCTTTAGTCCGGATGACATGGCGTCCCAGTTTCCAAAAAGAACTTCAAATTTTGATTCGTCTGACCACAGAACAGTTTTCCACTTTGCCACAGTCCATTTTAAATGAGCCTTGGCCCAGAGAAAACGCCTGCGCTTCTGGATCATGTTTAGATATGGCTTCTTTTTTGACCTATAGAGTTTTAGCCGGCAACGGCGAATGGCACGGTGGATTGTGTTCACCGACAATGTTTTCTGGAAGTATTCCTGAGCCCATGTTGTGATTTCCATTACAGTAGCATTCCTGTATGTGATGCAGTGCTTACCTAAGGGCCCGAAGATCACGGGCATCCAGTATGGTTTTCCGGGCCTGACCCTTACGCACAAAGAAAGTTCCAGATTCTCTGAATCTTTGGATGATATTATGCACTGTAGATGATGATAACTTCAAACTCTTTGCAAATTTTCTCTGAGAAACTCCTTTCTGATATTGCTCCACTATTTTTCGCCGCAGCATTGGGGGGGAATTGGTGATCCTCTTCTCATCTTGACTTCTGAGAGACACTGCCACTCTGAGAGGCTCTTTTTATACCCAATCATGTTGCCAATTGACTTAAGTTGCAAATTGGTCCTCCAGCTGTTCCTTATATGTACATTTAACTTTTCCGGCCTCTTATTGCTACCTGTCCCAACTTTTTTGGAATGTGTAGCTCTCATGAAATCCAAAATGAGCCAATATTTGGCATGACATTTCAAAATGTCTCACTTTCAACATTTGATATGTTATCTATATTCTATTGTGAATAAAATATAAGTTTATGAGATTTGTAAATTATTGCATTCCTTTTTTATTCACAATTTGTACAGTGTCCCAACTTTTTTGGAATCGGGTTTGTATATATATATATATATATATATAATTTAAAAGCCTGGTGAATAGAATAGAATAGAATTTTCACATGCTTTTCTGTTGTTATTTTTGTTATTCATGCAGCACAAAAAGTTTTTGTGGACTTCATGAGCTCCAGAAAACCAGATATTGATCAATTCACTAAAACAAATTAATCAATCAGTCAATCAATCCAATCAAATCTTTTTTTTTTAACCCAAACACCTTTGATCTAAAAATATTTACGTGAAGTATCCCTAAGATTTTAAATTAATATTTCAATAATTTAACAACACATCATAATTCTCTGAGGTTGGTTAATGATCTCATGTCTTTCGGGTCAACAAATAAAATATTTGACCTTTTTTAGTAAGTTTTTATTTTTTATTGTATAATTGAATTAATAGCTTTTCATCAACACAAACCCTAGCTTGAGAAATCCTAATCTAGAAGAAAGGCGAACAATTCAAGTTTTTGGAGTTTTCAGCTATTTTAATCCACTTTTTTATATAAATAAATCATTAAGTAAGGTAATAAAACAACTGTCACCCTGCAACTTTTCATTGCCCATTAAAAATAAATATATTTCCATGAACCACTATTCAATACATACAGTGCAAAAATTGCTTCCAATCAGCCTTTCTGCAAAAAGCTCTCATGAAAAATCAAAATCTCCCTCTAAAGGTCACCCATCCTAATCAGCTCCCTCATGCACTACAAAGTGAACTCAGCCGTAACCGTGTGCGAGACACATGTAGGAACTATTGAACTACAGCATTAGACTGTCTTCATCAGGGCAGAAGCGCTTTAAGCCACCAGCTTTCCGCAGTGGAGGATGCGTTCACCTCTAAAGGTTGGTCCTCAGCATCCGCTGGCTCTGGCTTTCAGTGAGGGGGGGTGAGGTGGGATCCTGCCACGTCTGTACCAACCAGAGCGTAAGACATCGCTCTCTCGCTCTGTCTCCATGGAAACGCCAGCCATCCTTGAAATAAACCTGCCGCCGCCAGCCCCCCACTCCTCTGATGTGACTGTGTTTCAATTTGCCTTTGTTTCTGTCTCTCTTCCACCCCTCTCTCTCCCTCTCTCTGCATCCGTCACTTTCATCTCACCTCTATTTGTTCTCCATCAGACCATTTCTCTCTCTTTCTTTCACATGTTGTTCACAGTTCTGCGTTCACTGATATAACTAAAAAAATGCATATGCACCTTCTATTGTTCTAGCAGGTGTACTGAAGTATGCATCTGTATGAATGCAAGTAAAAACCAGGGTTATTGTTGTTAACTAAAACTAAACTATTTAAAAAAAATGAAAAAGAAAATTAAAAAAAAGGTAATTGAACTAAAGCTGAACTGAAAAAATTTTAACAAATTTAACTAAATTTAACAAATTTAACTACATTTTAACAAATTTAGTTAAAATGTTGCCTTGGCGAGTAACTGAAACAAGTTTAAGTTGAAGCACTAAAATTGCTAACTGGAAATAAATACAAACTAAAACTAAACTGAACTAAACCTAAAGCTGATAAATTAAACATATATAGTAATATTAAAAAATAAAACTAATAAAAATGACAAAAGCACATAATACTATTACTAACAATCTAAATAAATTTAAAACGAAAACTGAAAATAATACTAAATGAAAATTAGTATAATGGTATATAAATAATACAAAATTTTCCCAAAAATGTTTGTAACATTTCATAAACAATGTAATTATTACCAATCTGCCAATCTGTTTACTTTTCTTTAGTGATGCTCATTAGATTTGTATTACAGTAAAAATGTATTAGAATTACTATAATACAATATATTTATTAATAAATATATTATTTTTTAAATTATTTAAATATATAAATTTAAATTATTTTAAATTTACACAGTTTAAAATTTAAAATATTAGAATAAATGAACTGCAAAAAAAACTAAAGTTAAAGGCAGCACAAAAATTATAATGTTAATCTTATAAACTTTTTTTAAACGATACATTTTTTTTTACATTACAATAATGAGAATTGGGGAGATTTTTGGGGATTTTGTGTGATTCAGCCATATTAAGAAAATAATGCAAAATATAGTTTCATGGCCAGTGGAAAATATTTATGACGAGTAAATTTGGTCAATTCACTAGCCATTGCTACACAGGTAAAACATTACATTTGGACCATGCCTGGTGTTTTGTACGTTTAACCCCAACTGTTTTTGTATCATTTCATGCAACTCAGTTTCTCTTTCACTGCATTGCTTTTCTGCCCCATTGCATGAGTACTGCAGAACTAAATGCTGACCTCTGTGAGTCGGGCTGTGAGATGGTGTTGACAATGGCCTCCACAGCCGTATCGAACAGCTCTGGATCCGCCAGCGCCGTGAAACTGGCCTCGACCAATCCCTCGCTCTCGTTCAGAGGAACGTCCAGCAGAACCCAGCTCGACAGACACTTGAGCACACGGGCCTTCACCAGCGGCGGAGAGTCCGGCTGCCGTAACAGCTGCTGCAGGAGCGGATAAACGGCCGTCCACTCGCGGCCCAGAGCGCCCCTCACCTGTCCTTTACGGTACTGCGGCAGTCGGCTGGTCTGGAACTCCTCGGGGAGAACCGTGAGGAGCTCCAACAGAGCCAAACAGCGGGCGCGCCCGTCCACCTCGCCTCCTTCCTCCTGAAACATGCGCACCATCTCTGACACGGCCCCCGGCCACGCCTCGGGCATCATGTTGAGGGCGAGGGACGCCAGCGCCACGCACAGGCGGGTCAGGACGATCTTAGAGCCGGAGGCGAAGCGAGCGATCTGAGAAAACAGCTGCGTTTTGAGCGTGTCGTACTGCTCGGCGGGGATGTCGCCCCAGTAGCGGGAGATCTTGGTGTGAAGGGCGCTGGCGCCGAAGTATTGGATCTCTGGAACCTGCGGAGATGAAGGAAGAGATGCAGTCTTTGATTGTCTTTCTCTTTAATAGATTCCTTGGAGAAGAAATCAAATGAGACATACACAGCATACAAAGCCTTCTTGCATCATTAGCACAGAGTTTGTGATCAGTGCTTCTCTACTGGTGCATCGCTACTAGGGCTGGGTGATATGGCCAAAAATAACATCACAATATTTTTTTCCCATTTCACACAATATCAATACTTAGCACAATATTCATTTACCATTAATGGGGAAGGAAATGAATGTAAACACATTTGTTTGTTCACAATTAAACTACTTTTTAATTTATGGCCGTAAAAAAATCTGTTTTATTTTGCCCTAAATTCTGTGTTTTCCAGTTAATTATTTCTGGATTCTATGCTTTATGATTCAATACAACTTCAGCATAAAAAATTCTAATTAAACAAATTAATAAAACAATTTAATTTACAATGAAACATTGCATTTTTATTTTTTGTCAAATAAGATGCTGCACAACAGAATAGTATAACTAAATGAAAAATATCTTGGTTGTATGACATTTTAGTATAAAGGGTAATATTTCTGTCAAAATTTCTTCAAGTTAAACCGGACTTATATTTTGACGGGTTGTCGTCTACTTTCCGTTTCAGTGTTTTAGTACTTGACAGTAGTTTTTTTTCTCAAATGAAACAGTAAAGCTGGTGAAGTGACTCTCAGAGCAGCTCTGGGGATGAAGTTCATGTGCTCATATATTAAGACGGCAGATGCTGAAAACACTGTGAACATCGTATGGGTTTGAGTTGGAGACCAAACAGCACCATTTATTCACACAGAGACACGCATGCAGACTTATTAGTGGCATGCACTATGGCTGTTGTTACATTTATTTCTGCTCATTTCTGTTAGATTAATCCATATTGAGTAAAAATGCCTTTCCATTCTCATTACTGTGACGTAAAAAAGAATTTCAATTATCAGTTTTCATTATAAAACCATTACTGATGTTTAAATTGCAACACATTTAAGAATCATGAGGAGACATATCACAATGTAAAAAAATAGGCTATTGCTTGTATCAAACAGGAGGAAATGACTCAATGACATCTTTTTGTGAAATTCACTCCTTTTGTAGCCATCGAAAACAGCTACACAGAACAAAACCAAATAAAACCTGTAGGTGTAGCTTAGTTGATGCAACGATCACGGCTGCAATGCAAGTGACAACGACATCTGATACGTGTACACAGACCGAAAGTCATTGTGAATAGGCATTCCCAACCCACTTAACTTGGGTAAAAAGGACAAGTCAAGCACTGATGGAAAAGGAGGGGATGAGAACAGGATGTTCTTACCTTCTCTGGTCTCAGTAAAACCCAACAGAACTGCCAGGCCTGAGGAGACACTTGAGCCTGCATCAGCCATTTCTGAGCCAGGTTCTTATTCTCAATGTTTGGATCATAATAGAGCTGATGCAGGGCCTGAAAGAGACATAGAGAGAGAGAGATAGAGACAGTTTTAGACAGTGATACATTGCACTCTGGCCATTACGGAGCACATGGATACAAACTAATAACGCTTTATTAACCCCGGGGTTCCTGCGGGGCAGTTTAGTAGACACGTATATGAAAGCATGTGCAGTTAAAGTGATGCTCTAGGTCTCAAAACTGCTGATGCATGAAACTCATGACATCATTTATGCAAGTGAAGCATTTAATATGGTGGAAGGGCAAAAAACACAGCTAGTAATGACATATTCATTCAACAATAACAAGAATAAAGCAATGACAATAAAAAAGACAAAAACAAAATGACAAAATTTCAATTAAAATGAAAGTGGAAACTATAACAAACGGATTCAAAATATTTAATAAAAACTATAATAGCATCTCAGTTCTTATTATTATTATTAATGTTGAAAACAGTATTTGTGGAAACCTTGATAAATATTTTTCAGGATTGTCTTATGAATAGAAAGAGCAAAAGAACAGCATTTATTTCAAATAGAAATCTTTTGTAACATTATAAACGTTTTTTTACTGTCACTTTTGATCAATGTAATGCATCCTTGCTGAATAAATATATTAATTTCTTGAAAAAAAATCGTACTGATATATTGTCATTAGCCAAAATGTCTATCTCACGACACCCCTAATCAACTGTCTAAATGAAGCAGACTTCAACAAAAAATGTAATCATATAAGATAAAAATGAAGGAAGATCAGAGAGGAATTAGATTTGTGTGTCACAGCACATCAGAAACCCCCTGAGAAGCAGCCATCTGTCAGAGTAAACCAGGTGACATCACAAAACCAACTGTGTGCGGTCAGACCGCCATAGATGATTTAAATCCTTATACTTCTGTACAAAGGAAGAACGGACAAAAATAAGCATGGTACAAATGTCCGTTTAAGCACATGGCTACATCTTTTGAAATGAGAGTTTCTATGGCAACCGTCTATTCTGCACAAACTCATTCTTAAAGACCAGCGCTGAATGACTTTGGTCCATTGACATGGTTACCGCATCCGATCCTGCCTATGTGTGTGCGGTTGACTCACTCATTCTGTAGGATCCATTTTACCCAGACGTCTATTAATCACTCATTTAATCTGATTCTATGAGCTACGCTACAGTCAATACTGTCTGTATTTGGACTATCAGTATAAAGTCTGCTCCACATTCTGGCTAAGAAGCAAACACTGAGACAGGAAGAGATGTTCGAGATCAAACACTAAGCAACCAGATAACGATTTTGAAGGTGATGTATATGGACAGGTAAATCAGAAATTGGATATAAATCTAAAAAAAAGTAGATAAACAGGTGTGACCAATAGGTATGCACAAAACTACACATTCACAAACGGACTAGTCATGAGTTGAACAGTCTTAGAAGAAGCCCTTAATAATAAGGCTAATTTAAGTTGTCCAGGTGTGTATTTCAAAGGGTGTGATTTAAAAAGGATGATTTTTTTAAAGATGCAACTTCTATGTTTATATAAATAAAATAAATAACAGAAAACTAAAAATATGTATAAATAAATATATTTTATAATTAAGTAATTTTTTATATTTAAAAAAATTCAAGTTTAAAATAAATAAAACAATAAAAAATATATTTCAAAAACAATTAAATGACGCGCAATCAGAATTTTATATAAAATGGTGTAAATAAAAGCAAGTAAAAATGAAAAAAAAAAAATTTAAAAACAATGACTGTTTAAAATAAATTAAATAAACAAAAAAATAAATATCTAAATATAAAAATACTTCATAAACATGCATACAAAACAATTAAATAAATAAAGTGCAACTACTACGATGCAACCACTATTTTAAAATAAATGAACAAAAAATCTAATATATAAATAAATATATAAATATAAAAATAAATAAATAAAAGCAAGTAGAACTGCAAAAAAAAGTCAAATATACAATAAAGAAATCTAATATATAAATATTTGATGCTATGAAGCTCACAAACGTTCAAAATTCAATGACTAGCTGTTCCTCAGAAACTCATTTTTTAGTTTAGTACTTTGTGAGTGCCTTGTTTCCCGGTGGACAACTCAAAACCTGTTCACCCTGACTCCCAAACGCTGCACGAAGCCAGACATTTGAAGATTTTTGGGACTGTGTTCAACAGCCCATCTGGAGTGATCAGGAACGGTTGTTCTGACATCATAAGCCATGTGTCTGTGAATTTTACATCTCAGAATTTTTGTGTTTTGAGATTCATTCCCATTGAGTCAGAGGTAAATAATCACAAATGATCTGATTCCTCAGTAACAACGAGGAATCACAATAAGAGAAATGATCACAATAAGAGATGCTTTTTAACCTTTCAGCACTAATAGATCAGATAAACGTGTGTATGAGCCTAAAGAAGCACTGCGAGATGTGGCTGTCGACTCATTTGAACAGTCAATGGTTGGAAAAACATATCAGGTTGCCCCTGACAACCAAATCTCTGCACACAGCCCGAGAGATATAATTAGCAAAGCTAGCAGCCGAGCCAATCAAGACACAATAGTGGAACATGACAACACTTACACACACACGCATACACTCCAGATGCCCTCGGTGAATAATCAAACACACATTCACATGGAAAACATCTAAAGTCAAGCATCTCGCTGCATCTAAAAAAAAATGAAACTCTCCAGCAAATATGAGCCCAGATAATACACAAGCAACAAATCCCTCAATCTGAATTGTTTTGTGCGTAACTGACATGAACATTTCTCATATTTGTCAGCTTGGATATCTGACCAGGATATTTAAACGAGGGGTTTTATTGTAGTGATGTTTCTCTCCTCTGCAGACGGTTACGCCTGACCACCACACTGCCCAGAACAATACACAATAACACACACAACGACCTCTGTGTGTGTCTGCTGCTGAGAGAACGAGCGTGAAAGAACGGCTGAGACAGTGACGTCCTGATACAGGAGCTACTGCACATCTGCCAAAAAGAGGCAGAAATGTCTTTTTGGCCTTCTATCTGAAATCAGAGTTAAAATAATCTGTTCACCTTTTTAGGATCTCAAAGCTGAATAGATGATTAATCCAGTCTTCAGTGTCACGTGATCCTTCAGAGATTATTCTAATATGCTGATATAGTGGCCAATTATTATTTGTGCTCAATTATTAATAATGGTTCTGATTATTAGCAGTGTTGAAAACTGTTTTCTTTTGGATGATTCTTTTTTTTTAAGATTCTTTGATGAATAGAAAGTTTAAAAGCTTGTTTTACATCAAAATCTTTTGTAACATTATAAATGTCTTTACTGTCACATCAGATTAAATTTAACATGTCCTTGTTGAATACAAATATTTTTTACCCTTAACTTTTGAATGGCAATATATAACAATTCCCACAAAAATATGAAGCAGCACAACTGTTTTGAACATTGATGATGATAATCAGAAATGTTTTTTGAGCAGCAAATCGGCATATTAGAATGATTTCTGAAGGATCACGTGATCATGTGAAGACTGGAGTAATGATGCTGAAAATTCAGCTTGGATCATAGGAATAAATTACATTGTAAAATATATTCAAGCAGAAAACAGTTATTTTACATTATAATAATATTTCAAAATTTACTATATTTTTGATCAAATAAACGCAGTTTTGGTGAGAATAAGAGACTCATTTCAAAAACAAAAAACTGTATTTAGTTCTTTTGTCAATTGCAATGTGATACAACAACAACAAAAAAAAGACATGGCTGACATTGATCTCTTGACATATTAAATTGAAGAATTAACATAAGTGCTGTTGAACCCCCCAGAATGTCTTAATTTATAGACTTTCACTACATGCATTACTGTAAAAACAAACAAAAAATTATTTTCAGCAGCAATCGAGTGCATTCCATTAAAAAGAAATTATGGATACATTACTGACACCACGTTTGCTGTTAACGAGATCAAAAGCTATAACAATTATGAGTGTGTCACATGAGCAGAACAAAGCGTTTGCTGGGTCTGACAGCGGCGGTCCAAGATAAAGATGAGAAACCCTCCACCAGGCAGAGATGAGACGGACGGGACACCACCCTCTCTCCGCTCCTCATCCTCACGGATGGATCAATATCTCTCTCTTTTCTCTAATCCAATCTAATGTTGAACACGAGTTTCACATTTGTAACCTGACCATCAGAGATCAGCTGCATTATAGATAAAATTACCTTCAAAAATAGACAGACATTCGGCAAAAACAAAAGCAGTCAAAATAGAGAGCTAATAAAGACAGAACAACTAGAACATCACAATTTTGTAATGATGCTGAAAGCAACTACATGGGTCAATCTCACATAACCTGTCCCCAGACATATTTCACCACAACTTTAAAAGAGAGTCATGAGAAATGATATGCTGATTATGGAAAATAAGTTTTTGTAGCACTATTAATATTTTGTGCGTTGGGACACTGTTTTCATGACAATTAAACACATTTAACCCCATAATCTCTTATAAACAAATCTAATTCTCATTACTATAAAGGGAAAGAATAACTATATCAAATTTAATTTTTCATCATGGCAGTACTGCTTTGACTTATGTTGGTTTAAAAAAAATACAGATTCATTACAGCAAAAAGAATCTAATAAACCAATTAATAAGTACAATAAAATAACGGACTTATTAAGTCAAGTGATATATATATGTACACTGAATATATATATATATATATATATATATATATATAAATACAAAACATGAATTTATGCCCAGCTTACGTCAACAAGAAAGTTACGTCAACAATTTCTAAGATTTCTCGAAGAGTAAATGAATATTAAATAATATTAATTACAAAAAATATAACGTTTCATATTTACCTTTTCCACGTTTTCCACGGTGAAGTCTGCGGCTGTGTCCGGATCCATCGCTGTGTTTACTATAACACACACCTCCTCTCGCTCTCTTGACCACAATCTATCGCCTAACGCCTTATAAGAATACTGCTGATTAATATAATTTTAATTATAACCGCTGATTAATCTCTGAGGTGATTTTGATTCGGCCCGGCTCGCGATCAGGCCGGTGCGCGCGAGCTCATGTCTCTCATTCTCATATTTCACTCATGATAAAAACTCCTTTCGTATCTCAGATGACCGATAAATATGACAATATGTCACAAATATGCGTCCGCGGGTTTGTGTGCGGCCCCGGTGATCCGGTGTGCATGTGTCCTCCCTCTCCGGTTCTTGTCGGTCTGACTGAACCGATGAATCGATGATTCGACACGCGCTGCGCGTGCCCAACCCTCTGCCTTCACTAAAACCAGAAAAACACTATTTCCAGTTAAAATATGTTTCAGTATTATTATTATTTTTTTTTATTTGTTTTATGTGTTAAAAAACATGAATAATTTAATGGGGAATTTGTTGTGTTGATTGAATGCAGGTATGTTGGTTTTCCTTTTATCAAATTAATTGGCTGTCTGTTTCAAAGAGCTCAGGTCTGATTTCTGATATTAAGGTTTTAAACCGTTTTAAACGAAAACGCGAAAGCGTGCAGCTTTCATATAACAATTAGATCACTTGAGTTTAATGTGACGTTCATTTTTAATCAGGCTAAATTTTAATGGCCCTCTAAACGGTCCTTCGCGCTGCATTATGGGTAATGTCGTTTTTTAAATAACTGGTGTTCATATGCGGTGTCACAGCGACTCTTGGTGGTACTTTTGAAATTTTGCATGGATTTCGGCTTCTGTAAGTGTACGATAGGTGGCGCGCTCGCTCCTATATATATATATATATATATATATATATATACATTTACACTATACATATATTTTGTTTTATATAAATGAAAAAATAGAAATATATAAAATAAAATAAAAACGTAAGAGATTATATACAATCAAGTAAATTTGGAAAAATTTGCATACTCTGTATTTTTATACACACTCATCCAAGCACATGTATAACATCTCTATGAGTTTTGTAGAAAAATACAAAAACGCGTCTCGAGACGCTCAATCCAGCTGTTGCCCCGCCCACCGCGTCGACTGGAGCGCGCAGGGATCCTCAACTCTCTGAGTCCGCCGTGAATGAACTCTTCCAGACACTTCTGATCATCTGACTGGATTCTGTCACGCCGTAAAAAACACACTGGCATCTAAATTCATCTCCGTCCGTCGATCCAGAGGCGTTTGTTACACACACTGGACTTTTGTGTCGGTTTTTACGTCTGAAGAAAGAAAGAACGGAAGGACTATTTTAGCTTTATTTTAGGTTGAAGTGAGTTTATATCTTTTGTCATATGAAGGATATGGGCAGATGTGGAAATGTTGCGTTTTGTGCGATGGTGCTCTTCTACTGTTCTTTCATTACAGGTAAAAATCTATCTATCTATCTATCTATAGTGAAGTGAAACAGAATTACAGTAATAGCCATTTTGAAATTTAAGACAGTTTTTTTATTTGTTCTCAGTTTGTTTCTGCTGCCACGCGTATCCTACGCAGTCAATTGTGTCTCAAAACCTAGCAAACTAACTAGCAACTATCTAAAAAAACCTAGCAAAACCTAAGCACCATATAGGCTATCTGTGATGCCCAGAAACTATGTTTGGGAGTGCAGATCACTTCGTCTTTCACGACTTTATGGATGCCCAAAAACTGCTTAATGTACTGAGGATACTCGAAAATGCTGTCTAGGCAGGGAGCTCACTATGTTTCGAGACAAAGCCTTGTATCTTGCGGTGAGGAGGCTCTAATCTCATGCTGAACTCAAACCACAGCCTAAAAATGGATACTGGAGGAGAAGACTAATTGTATGAACACAAACATAAGCTTGTTTTTAATTTGAAGTTATGACGTTTGCATTTTATATGGCATAAGTTAAGATTTTGCTTATATTCAGTTTTGTGTTCAAAACTGTAAAAGATTACACTGTGACAAGCTCACTAATATTTAAATCTGATTTGAAAAAAAAAAAAAAAGAATATTCCATTCTGAAACATGTAGCCTATACACACACGTTTATGCTCATATGAGGGTGGAAATGCAAGAAATTCATCTCTCTATCCCAGCACTGGCACAGAGTGCATAATGGGAATGCTTTCAAACCACACGTACTCTCTCTCAGTCCCAGAATGCTTTCATTTCTTAGCCAGTGTTTGTAATTAGGAGTCATGCAGCGGTGTATTTTTACCATATTTAAATTAGATTTTATTCTAGAAGGCCTACTTTTGTGAAGTTAAGAACGGCCTGTTCGGTTCTCTGAATTTGACTGAGCGAGAGCCAGATTGTTCAGGACACACTGCTGAACAATCGTGGTGTATTTTTAGAGTGTTTCTGTTGCTTGTCATCTTTGCATTCTGTCGTCCTGTTCCTCTCACTTTCATCTGGGAACTTTTTAAACTCTTCTATTTTTACATCTTGTACAAAAGCACTTTGAAAAACCCTGTTAGTTTTATTCCTGCTCTTATTTTGCACAATTCGCTAAGTGCACTTTTTTTTTTCTAAAAAGAAAATAATTGTCTTGCTGCTCTTCTAATATATTTCCAGTTAACCCTTTAATTTAATGCATGAAATGATTTAATAAAAATAATTTAATATACGAATGATTGCAGATATATAAAATGATACATTTGAAATAAGCTCCATGCTGAAAACAAAAACTGGTGTAGGATTTACTTCAAAATGATTTTCACTCATAAATTGCTGGTAAATTTCACAGAAAATTAGAAAAAAATGGAGATAACACATTTGATTAAACATTACATTTTGAAGTAGAACAATTAAAATAGCAGTATCTTGTAAAATGTACTCCAGTATCCTTTGAAAAAAAATTTTTTTATAGTGTATCTGCGGTTATGAGCTGCTCAGACACAGTTTCATATTAAACAAAAGCTTTGCATAAAAAATTATGAAAATTATGAAATGAAAATTATTAGTGGTGTTTGCCACAAAGTCAAGTATCATTTATCACTACACTGTAAAAAAAATATTTTATGATGTTGTAAATAAAACAAAGATTACTGGAGTATTGCTTACTTGCCATTTATTTGAGAAGTTTACTAGCAATGCCTAAGTGAAACAAATTTTTTTTCTGTGTACACCAATTTTCTTTCAAAGGAGTTTAAGTTGCTATTTTGGGAAGTTATTTAGATGCATCAGATTGTTGCTTCGAAGTCACATTTTTAAAGGAAACTTGCAGGTTAAATTTGTGCAGCATTTCTGGCGTAATGTCCATTACTACAGGAAATCATTTTGACTTTTGCATCTAAATAATTGTGGGTACAGCAGCACACTTAAAATGAAAGTACACAAGGAAACATTACAAGACTAAAACATTACATTACATCCAGTAGGTCCAAAGTTACAAGCATGTAATCATGGTAAATGATGTATGACTCAAGAATCCAAACAGGAACTACGTCAATGAAGAATTACTGGAAGCTGAAAATGATTTAGATCATATTACAGCTCAAATAACACAGTTTTGCACCGAAGGATTAATACAAGCACTAAGAAAAATCATTCTTATAAAACATAAACTTCCATTACTGATTTACATTTTTGCTGAGTTCTTCAGCATTAATGGACATTATGTAGAATTTAAAGGAACAGTTCACCCACAAATGAAAATGTGCTGAAACTATACTCACACTCAGGCCATCCAAGATGTAGATGAGTTTGTTTCTTCATCTGAACAGATTTGGAAAATTGTAGCATTAAATCAGTTGCTCACCATTGGATCCTTTGCAGTGAATGGGTGCCGTCAGAATGAGAGTCCAAACAGCTGATAAAACATCACAATAATCCACACCACTCCAGTCCATCAATTTAAAGTGAAAAGTAAAGTTTTTGTAAAGTGAAAAGCTGTGTTTGTAAGAAACAAATCCATCATTAAGAGGTTTTAACTTTAAACCGTTGCTTCCGGCCAAAATACCATAATAATGCTTGCTCCAGTGAAAGTTCATCCCCTGTTGTCCTTCACATCACAATCCACTGACATAATTGTTTAGAACCATTTTGCACTGTTTTCACTTGTAAACGGTGCTTGATCTGTGCATATTTCTCTCCTGATTCTGATGAGATGACTTTCACACTGGAGAAAGCAATATCATAATCAGAATGAGCTTTAATGCTAGGTATGTTTACACATATGAGGAATTTGTTTTCGTGACAGAAGCTTCCACAGTGCAACAGAATGACAGTGACAGAACAAAAACACAGATAATAAAAGAAGAATAAAAAATAGAACAAGTAAATAGGGAATAACAATATACAAATTGACAATTGTATGTACAGGTATATTACAATAGACAGTTTTGTATGTACTGGTATATTACGTACAAATTGAAATGTAGACTAAGTATGTGTGTTAGATAAATAAGTGTATAAGTGTATAAATAGTGTGTATTCCACAATTATTGTCAAGTGTTCATGAGATGGATTGCCTGAGGGAAGAAACTGTTCCTGTGCCTGGTCGTTCTGGTGCTCAGAGCTCTGTAGCGCCGACCAGACGGCAGCAGTTCAAAGAGGGAGTGTGCTGGATGTGAGGGGTCCAGAGTGATTTTGCCAGCCCTTTGGCTCACTCTGGATGAGTACAGTTCTTGGAGAGTAGAGAGGGTTGTACCAGTGATTCGCTCAGCAGTCCGGACTACCCTCCATAGTCTTCTGAGGTCAGATTTGGTAGCTGAGCTGAACCAGACAGTTATAGAAGTGCAGAGGATGGATTCAATGATGGCGGAGTAGAACTGTTTCAGCAGCTCCTTTTTAACAATAGAGTCAATGTGATTGTCCCACTTCAGGTCCTGAGAGATTGTGGTGCCCAGGAACCTGATTGACTCCACTGTCGTTACAGTGCTGTTCATGATGGTGAGTGGGGGGAGGGCAGGGGGGTTTCTCCTGAAGTCCACGATCATCTCCACTGTTTTGAGCGTGTTGAGCTCCAGGTTGTTAAGACTGCATCAGACAGCCAGCTCCTTAACCTCCTGTCTATAAGCAGACATGTCACCGTCCTGAATGAGGCCGATCAGTGTCGTCTGCAAACTTCAGGAGCTTGACAGAGGGGTCTTTAGATGTGCAGTCATTGGTGTAGAGGGAGAATAGCAGTGGAGAGAGAACGCAGCCCTGAGGAGCGCCAGTGCTGATCGTGCGGGTTCTGGATGTGTATTTTCCCAGCCACACTAGCTGCTGCCTGTCTGTCAGGAAGCTGGTGATCCACTGACAGACGGAGGTGGGCACGGAGAGCTGAGTTGGTTTGGACAGGAGGAGGTTTGGAATGATAGTGTTAAAGGCCAAGCTGAAGTCCACAAACAGGATCCTCACATAAGTCCCTGGTCTGTCTAGATGTTGCAGAACATAATGCAATCCGAATATTATTGAGTTTGAAGTTAAAAACACCTTATTTATGGATTGTGCTTCACAAGATGTTAACTGATGGACTGGAGTGGTGTAGATTATTGTGATGTTTTTATCATCTGTTTGGACTCTCATTCTGACGGCACCCATTCACTGCAAAGGAAGTGATGGAATGCTGAATTATTCCAAATCCATTCCCATGAAGAAACTATTTTGGATTGCCTGAGGGTGAGCAAATTTCTATTTTTGGGTGAACTACTCTTTTAACTTATATTGAACTAGTAAATGTTCCTTTAAAGAGGTCTGATGTGAACAAAATGAAGTCGTGTGCAATGCTGCGCCGTCCTCTTATATAATGAGCTGTTCATAGATCACACACACACACACACACACACACACACACACACACAGGAAGATGTGTGTCTTGAGACAAAAATAAACAGACAAACTAAAAGGAGAGAGAGAGGAAAAACGGCACAAAGTTTGGGTGAAAATCTGAGTATTAGTGAGTAGCCCATAGACAGAGACATGTCTTTATGAAGCATCATTAAATCTGTTCTGTTCATTAATGCTCAGGCCATTTTCATGCTGTGAATTGATGTTTTTTCCCAATAACAGAAAACTGCTGAATCAGGCAATGAATCAGCCTCCCAAAATATCCTCCGGACTGGTGGTATTTTCCCCTTGTGTGCGGGTCTGGAGGGGTTTGTGACATGCGGCAGCAGTAGCTCAGAACAGGGCCGTTATTGAGGAGCTCAGCCAAAAGAACTCTTGTGAAGTGGCAGGGTGTGGTGCACAAAACCCTTAACAAACCTCCCTAAGCATTCTGGGTAACGACCCACAAACACAAGAGTGAGAGAGAGATTAGGCATCCTATAATAGCTCAATGTTTAAGGAAGTCTCTTGAGTTAGATCATGATGTGCAGGAAAATGCCAACATCAACAACAAATGATGAACGATATATTGAATCTGTCCATAACAATGCTCTGGCAACTATTCATAACATGCTGGCATCGCCAGTGAGCTCTTCATATAGGCAAACATCATTCACTCACATAATTTACAAAACCTAGTGTAAATACACTGTGAAATTACATTTACATTGAAAGTAGCAGTGTTTTATTATTATTATTATTATTATTGTTATTATTATAGTATTATATTAGTATTATATATATTTTTTCATATTTTGAATTACCTTTTTATATTTTCATTTTCATTTTAGTTTAAGTTTTTTAAGTAACTTTTTGATTATAAAAATAACTGATTTTGTTATTTTTATTAGTTTTTTTTTCTATTTTTCTATTTCGATTTAATTTATTTAAAAACATTTTTTGTAAACTAAGCACTTCAAATTAAACTTCTAAGTTTTTCCATCTAATATTTATGTATTTATATATATATTTTTAGGTTTATTTCAAATAACAAAAAAAAATTTAATAGTTTTAATAATTGCAACATTTAATTTTTTTTTTTAACACTGGAAATATGGCATCAAAACATTATTTACAACAAATATTAGAAAAGGCCGATAACCTTTGAAACCTGACACAGAAAACCACACGTGCAAACCAGAAGCCGTGGATGACAGCAGAGGTTCGTGGGCTGCTAAAGACCAGAGATGAAGCATTCAGATCAGGAGATAAAGCAGCCCTCAAAACAGCAAGAGCCAACCTGTCCTGTGGCATCAAAAATGCAAAACGGTCACATGCTCAAAAAATCAACAATCACTTCACAGACAGCAGAGACACACGGAGCCTGTGGCAAGCCATTCAGACCATCACTGACTACAAGCCCCCGCCACAGGCCTGTGATGATGACACATCCCTCCCAGATGCGCTTAACCACTTTTATTCTCGGTTTGAAATGCAGAATGACACACCTGCACAAAAACTGCCCACACCTCCCAACGACCAGGCGCTTTGTCTGTCTCCAGCTGACGTAAGGAAGACCCTATCTAGGATTAACCCACGCAAGGCTGCGGGTCCTGACAACATACCTGGCCGTGTACTGAAAGACTGTGCTGCACAGCTGACGGATGTCCTAACAGATATCTTCAACACCTCGCTGAGCCAGGCAGTCGTCCCCACATGTCTCAAATCCACAACAATCATACCGGTACCAAAGAAATCACCTGTGTCCTGTCTGAATGACTATCGTCCCATAGCACTGACCCCAATCATGATGAAGTGCTTTGAGAGGTTAGTCATGCAAAAAATCAAATCCAGCATCCCCAACACACTCGATCCGCTCCAGTTTGCATACCGTCCGAACCGCTCTACGGACGACGCAATTACCTCCACCCTCCACCTGGCTCTTACCCACCTAGAAAATAAAGACTCCTACGTTAGAATGCTGTTCATTGACTTCAGCTCGGCATTCAACACAATAATTCCACAACAGCTCATAAAGAAACTAAACCTGCTGGGCCTTAACAACTCACTCTGTAATTGGATCCTGGACTTTCTAACCGGAAGACCTCAGTCAGTCCGTGTCGGCCACAACACCTCGAGCGTTACCACACTGAGCACAGGTGCCCCACAAGGCTGTGTGCTCAGCCCGCTGCTCTTCACGCTGCTGACCCACGACTGCACTGCCAAGTTCAGCTCCAACCACATCATCAAGTTCGCTGATGACACAACGGTGGTAGGTCTCATCAGCAACAACGATGAAACGCACTACAGAGAGGAAGTGGCACAGCTGGCTGAATGGTGTGGTGCTAACAACCTGTCCCTCAATGTGGAGAAGACAAAGGAGGTTGTGATGGACTTCAGGAGAAACTCCGTTGACCACCCCCCACTGACCATCGACAGCTCGACTGTGGAGAGAGTCAGCAGCACTAAATTCCTGGGGGTGCACATCACAGAGGACCTCACCTGGACCACCAACACCATGTCACTCTCCAAGAAGGCACAACAGCGCCTACACTTTCTCCGCCGGTTGAAAAGAGCAAGTCTCCCTCCACCCATCCTCACCACATTCTACAGGGGCACCATTGAGAGTGTGCTGACCAGCTGCATCACTGTCTGGTTCGGGAACTGTAGTACAGCAGACCGCAAGACCCTACAGCGGACAGTGAACACGGCTGCAAAGATCATCGGTGCCCCTCTCCCATCCATCATGGACATTTTCCTTGCGCGATGCTCCAGCAAAACCAACAGCATCGTGAAGGACCCCACCCATCCCTCCCACAGTCTCTTCGAACTCCTACCATCAGGAAGACGGTACCGGAGCATCAGAGCCCGCTCCGCCAGACTGCTCAACAGCTTTTTCCCCCAGGCTGTGAGAGCCCTGAACTCTAACCACCCTGCCCCCCTCTGAAACCCCATGCAAACCCCTACCTCCTGAAACATGGACCATCTACCCCCCCCCCAACCTTACCACACCAAAGAACAGACTTTATGAAACTTTCCGTGCAGTGTGCTACACACAGGTGAGTGGGCCTGTACAAACCACCTGTAGTAACACACTCTCCTCTACGCGCACTAGACACTTTTTCACTAGACACTTTTTCACACACTTTTTCACACACTCACAATCCTTCAAAAGACTCAGCAATTATATGTATGTTTACATTCTCATGCACTACAGATCATCTTGTACTGTTCCCCAGCCAGCTGCTTGACTCAAAATGTCTGCACATGTACAGTATTTATGTGAAGCGTCTGTATAGTTTGTATTTCCTATTTTTATTTCTTATATTTTTATCTTTAGTTGTATAGGGTAAACATTTATATATAGTATACTTATAGTTAAAATCTGTTAGTAGGTAGTTGTGTGTAAGTTTATAGTGTTTTACTTCGTTGTTGTATGTCTGTATGTATGTAGCACCGTGGTCCTGTGAGGCATGACATTTTGTTCCACTGTATGTCCCCACATGCAGCGGAATGACAATAAAGCTCAACTTGACTTGACTTGACTTGACTTGACTTGAAAAAAAGTAAGGTATTATATTATTTTATTCCAAGATCAGCGGCCTGATCAATATGATTAAACAAAGCTGCTAATTATGGACAATATCAATATAATGGCTTGACCTAAAACACATCTGTATAACAGAGACAGAGTGAGACTTTCAAGAAAGGTGACTTGCAGACCAGAACTCTATCAGTCCAGAAGGCAAGAGGAGGAAAATATAACGATAACTAATAAGAAAGACATCTGTTGACAGTAGAGAGACTAATATAGACATTGAGCAAATAATTAGGACAAATCCAAACCTGTCAAACCTTTTAAATATTCTTTTCCTTATTATACTGTAATGTGGGCATGTAGAAAAGAAACCAAATAACGATAATGTCTATAATTGTAAACTGTTTTCAGCATTAATAATAAGCAGAAATGTTTCCTGAGCAGCAAATCAGCATCTTAGAATGATTTCTGAAGGATCATGTGACACTGAAGACTGGAGTAATGATGCTGGAAATTCAACTTTGCATCACTGCAATAAATTACATTTTACAATATATTCAAATGGAAAACACTTATTTTAAATTACAATAATATTTCACAATATTACTGTTTTTAATCACATTTTTAATAAATAAATGCAGTCCTGATGAGCATAAGAGACTTCTTTCAAAAACATTTTAAAAAATCTTACCGACCCCAAACTTGTGAACGATAGTGTGTTGCTCAGGCCTCTTCTTCAATGGGATTTTTTTCTCTTCTCAAATCATGTAATTTGAAGTATCATTCATATCTGTAGCACAAACGATGCTGTGATTTCATAGTTGAGTTAGAGGGTTGTTCAAATCCTGAAGTGTGTCATTTCTATGCCACTAGTGTCACCAAAGGAATCTGCACAAATAATGACAGGTTTCTTCAACACTCATCTATTATTTGTCAGACAAACAAAAAGTTCCTCCCCAAACACATGCCAGTGTTGCTTAATTAAATGCTTGAATTAATTATTAACACTTCTATTGTTTCATCACATAACTAAAGACAGAAAAGAGCTCCGTTTAAACTTGGATCCAGATTTGGCAGAGACATTCTCTTATTTTTAATTCATGATAATACCCATTTTCATTGAAATATGCAGATTACTTTGAATAATTTAAGTTACAGGCCAAAATTTTTCCTAGATCTGATTCATATATCATCTCCGCCCTGGTTTTCCTCTCATTTTTAGGTGATTATCCCTGTGTGTCATCTGCGGCTGACGTGTCTTCATCACCTCACAGCTCTGTGAAGAGAAGAAACGGCGTGACTAATGTCAACATGACCTCGACCCCCGGCAGCGATCAGACGCAGTCCTCCGCTAACATCACCAACAGCACTGAGCCCACGCCGCACACAGACACAACTACAGGTACAACATTTACTACATAGCTTTTAATCTGAGATTGATAGTGTCTGATGCTTTACACAAGTTCCTACACCTCTACAATGAGCGTTTATGAGGAAACGCTGGGTTCAAAACATATTTGGTCTCTGAATTAATCATTTCGAGACATTTCTAGAACTAGACATTTCTTTAACATCTTGTTCTGTGCTGAAAATTCTTTACCTAATTTGGTGTTCCCAGTCAAGAATGACTGGCCTTTTAAAACTCTTGTTATGCTATAATATTACCAAATCTTGGATTCAATCTTTTTTTCAGCTTGTTTTCTATCAATTAGCACAGGTTTTGTTTTTCTCTTTGGAACTGATTGATTGTAGGCCTCATTCATCTGAGCTCATGCACCTCAGATTTTGCAAAAACTACGATGCATGAACTCTATTTTAAATAAGCTTTATTTTTTTAAAAACTTATATATATGTGTGTGTGTGTGTGACCCTGGAGCACAAAAGCAGTCTTAAGTCGCTGGGGTATATTTGTAGCAATAGCCAAAAATACATTGTATTGGTCAAAATTATTAATTTTTATTTTATGCCAAAAATCATTAGGATATTAAGTAAAGATCATGTTCCATGAAGACATTTTGTAAATTTCTTACCGTAAATATATCAAAACTTCATTTTTGATTAGTAGTATGCATTGCTAAGAACTTCATTTGGACAACTTTAAAGGCGATTTTCTCAATATTTTGAGAACCCTCAGCACCCTCAGATTCCAGATTTTCAAATAGTTGTATCTCGGCCAAATATTGTCCGATCCTAACAAACCATACATCGATGGAAAGCTTATTTATTCATAAAAATTGACACTTAAGACTGGTTTTGTGGTCCAGGGTCATATATATATATATATATATATATATATATATATATATATATATATTAAAATTAAAAACTTAAACTTAAAAAATACTAGAAATTAGAAATGTTGCAATGGCAAGTAACTGAAGTAAGTAAATTCAAGTTTAAGAAAATAAATAAATATATAAATTTAAAAATAAATAAATATATAAATAAAGGAAAATAGAAATACAAAAGGGAAAAAAGAAAAATGACAAATGCACAAAACACAATGACTAAACTAAAACTAAAATCAAAAGAAAATATATATAAAAAAAATTAAAATATTATTATTTATTTACCATTTATTAAAAAATTAAAAAGGATTTTATTTGAAATAAAATATAAAATATGAATAAATACTATATAAATAATAATAATATAGAATAAGACATTTTCTACTAATTTCAAACTAACGTTGTTGAGACTACCATAGAGGAATACTGAATCTAAAAACATTTACTCAAATTGTGATGTACCCGCATAAATTTCCTTCTTCTGTGAAACACAAAAGTACATGTCAGAACACACCGATATCTAAGTCATCATTGGCTGAAAACACATCAAATCACATTCCCTCTGCTTCATTATCAAAAACTGAAGAAAAGACAGATTTCAACAGGTTTAGAACAACATGAGAGTGAGCAAACGAAAGATGTTTCATCACTGGGTGAATTCTTCCAGAAAACACTTAACTAGCACCCCGAACTGACAGAACAGATCATTTATACAACAATCAGTGGCTCTGAACTACGACAGCAATGTAAAACGACATGCAGTGTGAGATCTGACGTGAGAGTGTGAGAGTTTGAATCCTCATGATACACACACACACAGATCACACACACACACACACACACACACGTCTCACATGCACAGACACGCGCTGTCAAACTGAACGACTGGGATTCATTTCACAAACCATCAAATATCTCACCAACACTATTAAAATCATCCTCAAATTCTCTGTCTGGCTGCCTTCAGAGGAAATACTAACTTCTACTGTACTCTATACATTAAATGTTAAACTGTTTGGCACAATATGCACTTTTACATATAGTATGCTACATTGTTGTCACATGATCTCATTTAATTGCATATTTAATTTACTGAGTATATCCATCTTGGAAATAAATGCAATTATTTTATTTTTTTTTTTAATGTAAAACATCTCTTCTGCCCACCAAGGTTGCGTTTATTTGATTAAATATGCAGTAAAAACAGTGATGTTGTGAAATATTATCACAATTTAAAATAACTCTATTTGAATATATCTTGATAGGTAATTTATTTCTGTGATGCAAAGCTGAATTTTCAGCATCATTGCTCCAGTCTTCAGTGTCACATGATCCTTCAGAAATCATTCTAAGATGCTGATTTGCTGCTTAAGAAACATTTCTGATTATTATCAATGTTGAAAACAGTTGTGCTGCTTCATATCGAATGGAAACCGGGATATATTTTATTTTTCAGGGTTCCTTGATGAATATAGAGTTGAAAATAACTATTTATTTGTCAAATAAATTTTGTTTAACATTACAATGTATTTACTGTCACTTTTGATCAATGTAATGCATCCTTGCTGAATTAAAGTATTAATTCTTACAAAAAAAATGATTACCATACATACTGCAGAAATATAGTTTAGTGCTATTTTGAATATAGCCTCCCTTTTCTCTTTCTCTCTAAAGAAGTCACACATACATGGCAAACGTTCAGGGTGTTTTCACATTCAGATTATTGTTTCCTTTTACTCTCTGTAAAACAACCAATCCGAGTGGTTCCTCATACCTGGTTTATGAACATATGCACAAACACATGCACAATCTCTATTTACATGTTCCTGTCGTTCCACAGAAAAAGGATATCTTGTTATTCGTGGAAATGACTTACTCAAGGCCTGTGTTATTTTTCATCCCCTTCCCCATCAGCCACTTTTCACAATCCAACCACTTACTGATGACTCTGCCATTTATATTACTGAATATCACATTTCAGGAGTTAAAATGAGTTGGAAATGCGTTTAGTCTTTAACAAAGGCCTCACCAGCTTAAGAAGCAGCGTTGAACATGTAGCCGCCCGTTGAGTCATGTGCTCATGAATGTAACTGAAAAAGCCCAAAGCTGTGTTTCAGCTGTCATTTATTCATAGTGTTGTGCAGCTCAATGTTTTTCAGTGATTCACAACATTTCTGTCAGCAGATCTGTCATATGCTGCCGTGTTTGTGGAATTATGCAGAGGTCACCATGGAAACATGGTCATAATTACAGTGTTGCCCACCAGGGATGTTGTGCACCCTTTTTTTTCTTTTTTAAAGTGGGCACCAGTGGAGGTTCTGGCTTACTTTGTGCAATAGGCAAGATAAGACATGGCCAAAAGAAAGAAAAAAACAACACTTTTTAACAACCCATTAGTTCTTTTTTAAAGTAAACTCTGTACACTAAACGTTTCAAGGAGATTTTTTTAAATAAATTAAATAATAAATGAATACTTTTATTTAGCAAGGATGCATCAAATTGATCAAAATTGACATTAAAGACAATCTTAAATCGTTAGAAAATGTCTTACACTTAATATATTTTATATAAATATATACATTTATTTGAAATAGAAATCTTTTGTAACATTGCAAGTTTTACTGTCACTTTTGATCAATTTAATGCATATTTAATATGCATGTGTATTTGATAACTAAAATGTTAAATGTATTAAAATGTTATATCATTATTATTTGTCCAATTGTATTTAGATACATATAATGCTATGTATATATCAAATACGTATGCATATTAAATGCATTAAATTGATCAAAAGTGAGAGTAAAGCATGTTACAAAAGATTTCTATTTTAAATAAATGCTGCTCTTTTGAGCTTTCTAGACATTAAAGACAAAAAAATCTGTTTTCATGGTTTACATAAACGAATCAGAATATCAGAATGATTTCTGAAGGATCATGTGACACTAAAGGCTGGAGTAATGATGCTGAAAATTCAGCTGCGCATCAAAGGAATAAATTGCATTTTAAAATATATTCAAAACTTTAAAGTGCAATAATATTTCACATTATTACTCATTTTACTGTATTTTTGATCAAATAAATGCAGCTTTGGTGAACATAAAAATAACATTAAAAAATCTTATAAATAAAGCAAGCAAAATTATTATAATTGTGGACCTTTTTTTGGAAGTTGCACTCAAATCTGAGTGAGCACAACACTTTGTTTGCTGATTGAACATCCTCCCTTGTGTTTGGTTCATCTTTAGTAATGTTGGTGAACTCATCCGCCCCGGCTGAGAACGTCACAGACAGTCGAAACGTCTCTGATGTGACACCTGTGAATAATGAGACGGCAGTTACCATGGTAAAACCTACCACACTCCCGCCATCAACGAGCCACGAGCCCACAAGCAGCATCCACCTCAGCACGCTCCACCTGACATCCATCGCCGCAAGAACCAGCGGAGCTCCAGAATCAACGAGCGCTCGCAGCAGACGGAGATCCACCACGCAGATGACAGCGAGCAGCAGTCCTGTCCAGGCCAAAGCCCACGCCGACACCCCCTCGGCTCTGAACGTCGGAGATGACGGTACGAGAAAACAGAGGCTAAAACGCCTTTGTGTCAGTCTTCTTCATCAGTATTTCATCCTGTTTTCCGGTCAGAAATACATCTTTAAAATAACATAATATCCTAGCGTTTTTAGCAAATGTTATGTTTTTACACTTAATATATTCAAAACTCACAATAAATACATATATGTGACCCTGGACTAGTCTTAAGTCGCTGGGGTATATTTGTAGCAGTAGCCAAAAATACATTGTATGGGTCAAATTATCCATTTTTCTTTTATGCCAAAAATCATTAGGATATTAAGTAAAGATCATGTTCCATGAAGATATTTTGTAAATTTCCTACTGTAAATATATCAAAACTTCATTTTCGATCAGTAATATGCATTGCTAAGAACTTCATTTGGACAACTTTAAAGGCGATTTTCTCAGTATTTTGATTTTTTTGCACCCTCAGATTCCAGATT
>JAFVLL020009451.1:0-28212 GCA_021397915.2 Tor tambroides | reverse complement strand
CCCTTTTATTTTTTCACCGTATCGGCATCATAAATGTCCTGTTTCCTATTGTGTGGGAACTCATCTCGGACATTGTTCCTGTGGATGCGGACACTGGTAGCCAATAAGTGGAACATGGTCTCCCATGGGGCTGGAGTCTAGCATTCCTGGCATTTCCAGTCGTCTGTGCTGCATCAGGCATGGAGGACTGGTGTACTCATCACTGATTGTGTTGGGATGTTTCTCCTGGCGTGAAAGCACATGTGCGACCTTCACTGGAATGTCATTGTTTTTCCTGACCTGTTCCCTTAGTGATATTTTTTTTAAATAACATCCAAATTGTTTGTTACTAGAACATGTTTTTGTAAAAATCGCTCCCACGTGGACTTGCATGCACTGATTTACCGTTTCTCAGTTTTCCCCGAATCCAGTATATAATGTTGGTAGTACGGTGTAAACATTTTGCAAGGAATGTAGGGGCAACGTTTCAACTGACAGCTGCTTGTCATGGTGGGTATATTCTGCAGGTGAAGAATTCATCCTGTACAGTGAGAGATGGGTTCTCACAGCCTGTGTTTGTTGTTTAGCTGGTGTGAATTCTACTCACAGTGTTCTGATGGCCTATAGGGTCACGGTGAGATCAGCCCTTCCTCACACACTCTCTAACAGTCTCTCTTTCTCTTCCATTTTTTCCCACACACACACATAACTGGGGTGTATTAGTATGATTCATGCAGATTATCTGTAATTATTTATTGCATGTATTTAAAAGTTGTTATGAAGCTGTAGTCTTCATAGTGTGGTCATGTGCACCAACACCAGAGAAAAATAATAATGCATATACATAATATAGAACATTTAAAGATGGTGCTTTGCAAATCTTTGGATGTTCGTGCTCTGCACTCTGTTTAGCCTGACATGGAAAAGTGATGTATTAACAGTAGTCTGCCAGTAAATGAGTAAGTGTATCCATGTGTCCTGGCAAGTGCTGGATTCCATTTATAATCACCCATACACAAGACAAAATCCTAGTGTTGAAGCAACTTAATGATACTTGGGAAACAAACTTCATTTTGTAAGTTATATGAGATTTATCTAGATGAGATTTTTGAAAATATATTGAAATGAACAAGCAGTGTGATTATACTTAAAAATTTAAGGAAGCAACTGAGTGTGTTTATATATAATATGTCTGTCTGTGTGTATGGATATTTTAAATAATTGTTGTTCTTTTCAGCACTGTCTCACAAATTTTACATAAATTATCTGGGATATTTAGATATTTTAATATTTCAAGTAGTTAGTGTTCATAATTAGCAATACTAGAGATAATGACAGCTAAATTTGATCCATGTGTGGTTATTTGGTAATTTTTGCTTCTGGTTGATGGTGGTGACATTTAAAGCTGAAACCAAGTTTGAAACCATCTGATAGTCATTTCTAATCATAATTAAGTGCTATATTTGCAAGTAACATCTTTTATAAATAAAATAGTTATAAATATTTGATGTGACATTATCCATTAATGTTTGCATCTGACATGTTGACGATAATACATTTTGTGAGGGGGGAAAAAAAGAAATACTAATAAATGAATACCTCTAAACATTTATTTTTCACTTGTGTAGCCTGTTTTGTTCCATGTATTAAGAGAAAGAGCTCAACAGTTGTTTAATACACCCCCCCCCCAATATGTGTGCATATTGTATTGTGTTACAGAGTAGCCAAAGGCCATCAAAGCACGCTAGGGACCTGACGTGCCGCTCTAGCACAGGAATCTCCCAAATCACTCATGCAGCAGGAGGTAAAGCAACACATTATTGGTTTGCACACTTTCCCAGGAAGGTAGGCAGGTCTCCTACCCTTTACTTTAATATACTCAACAACAGGGACCTAAGCCCGCCACAGTAGTGTAACTCTCTTCTTTTTAATTAAATATGCTCACGCTGACAGTGAAGACCTTTGCACCTTTTTTAATCAATATATTTCTCTACATGTGTATTTTCAGAATCCAGCTGCTATGGGATTTTTAAGTTGTCGTTCATCTTTTACAGGCTATAAATACATAAGAAAATCATAGGTCAGTTGAAAACGCACATTGTTTTTCAGCCATTCTCTTGGCCCTGTATCCCAAAGGAAACGATTACCCAGGATGATTTAGGCTTAGTCAGACATTTGACTGAGCGCAATTAGGAGTGGAGCCGCTAGAAGCATGAAAACCTGCTGTGCTCTAGAACTGCTGTCCAACCGCACACTGTTAAATCAATTCAGACATTAGACACTCTCACCAGCATCTTCCAACAATATCACTGAGCCAGGAGAGACCTGCACAGCCCCGTACATGAGAATTCAGCGAAACAACTGTCACATTATTTGTTGAAAGCATAGATCACCAAAAAATTCTGTCATCTGTCTTGTCGTTCCAAATCTTTATGAATTTCTTTCTTCTGATGAATGCAAAAGAAGATATTTTGAAGAATGTGGGTAACCAGACAGTTGACTTCTATAGTACTTTTTTCAAAGTCAATGGCTACCGTCAACTGTTTGGTTTGGAATGACATGAGGGTAAGTGATGAAATAATTTTCCATTTTGTTGAACTAAATTTGCCTCATGTTCCTGAAAGAACTGCAAAAAATCTAAATAAACCAAATCTATAAAAAGTTATAAGACACTTTTGTCTTCTGTTGGCACAAAAAAAATATATATATATTACAAATCAAAATAAATAGTGATGCTAAAAAGATATGGCTGCAGCAAACTTATAAGCAGATGGGAAATTCTCGTTATTTAAAAATTATTAGCTTTAATCTAGTTAAAGGAGCGTGAAGCCTCAATCACCCCGAAGGCTTCTTCAGCCGTTTTGAAACAATGGAGAAATTCACTGAACTAGAGATGACCCATTGAGAGAGAACCATTGAGTCTGAAGATCTATTGATTTGAATTGTTTTAAAAGCTGAAAAATACCATCACTTCAGGTATGTCTCAGATTGTGACGAGTGTGTATGTAAATAAGTAATGTCAGTGGGATTTTTGATGGACCACTTTGTGACCTGCTGGGCCGTGGCAGGTGCCTGAAGGTAAATTCGGCTAAATTCCTTTGAACTGCTGGTTTAGCTGAATAAGAAGGCTTTCCTCTCATTATAATTTTGATTAGCATAGCTTTTCTGGACGCTCAAAACGGTGAATGTTAAATATTTAAAATCAAAACACATTCATTTTATTGTCAAACTTGATTACAGTTTTGTCTGTGCAGGTCTAGGCTATATTGAAGGATCACTTATTGCTAATCAGTGTTAGCTAGGTGCTGTGCTCCTGTCTCAGTGGGGAGAGGCTAAGAGAGCACACGGCCCAGAGGTGTCGACGGGGAGCTTCACCTGAGGCCGTGCTTAGTCATCAAACAGAAAGAGAGCTTCATGAGCTTTTCTAAATGCACCGTTGTCTCCTCCCCGCTGTTACTTTCAATTCAAATCTGTCATCATGCAGTTAGTTAGGAGGAGAGAGTGTAGAGCTACTGTTAGCATCTGTTCATTAAAGCGCCTACCCTGTTCTGAGGAGATGTTTTCCTGTTGAGAGGTTAACTAGGGTAAAACCAGATAGTAAGCGCTGATTTTGAGTGCAGTGGATGGAATAGATATGCACTGCTTGTATAAATAGCACGGTTGTAGCTTATGAAGTGGATAAATGTGTAAACAGAACATTTTACAGCAGATATAGAGTTGATGGCAAACACTGAAGAAACAATTTGTCTTTATTAAAGGCCTTGTTGATTTAGTGTGCTGGCACTTTTTGCAATGTCTTAGCAGTATTATATATTTTGAAGACCTAATTTGGATATAATAGATGTCTGCAGGATATAGGTAATTATGTTATGGCACAAATTTTAATGTCCCTATTATATATCTTGATATATAAGTAAAATAAAAGATAGGTATCATATTACTTAGTTTCCTTTTATCACAAAATCATAAATGAACATAGGGTAGAGTGGGGGAAAATGCTTTTTTTCTCAAACATAGTCAGTGGGGTAAAACGCCCCCAGGGGGCAATGGGCAATTACTGTAGTTATTCTGTTCTGAACATTGAATCCTTTGTTTTTCCATCAAATGAATTCTAACTAGTTGGTTCAATAAAAATATTTGGACTTTATATTTAAAAATTACCTCAAGTTAGCATCAGGTAGCTAGTTAGCTAGCCAGTTGCCATCAGCTAACCTATTTTTTTTTTTCAAATAGACTATTGTAATTTTGTAATTCACAATTATTGATTATATTCTTTTTTTAACAGCATTAGTAAACAAAGATTTTTATGAATTCTTTAAATGTGTTTTGATTTGTTTTATGGTATTTGTAGATTTTTGCCTCAAATGTTTCAATTTGATAAATAGAAATCTACAGTATTCTTAAAATTGCTGTTAGTATCAAAACTATCCTTCAATAGAATGCTGCAGTGATTATGTATTTTTGATGGTCAACCCAGAAGTTAGCATCACCCTGGTTCTCTCCACAGAAACCCAATTGTATTTTTCCATTCCCCTTTGGATTACTGTAGAAATTAAACTCTGTGACCAACAAAAGTTATGCTCACAACTTCACAATCTTAAACCTCAATACGAATAGCAGAAGGAAAAATCTAAAAGTTGGCTATAAACAAACAACACCACATGACTTCAGCACCACCATTAAACAACTCTTTATTTAAAAGAAAGAAAAAACACTTCCCTGAAAAAAATGAGTTAAAAATAGTTTGCAAGAATCTCTTATAAATGCAATGAAACACGCTCATTTTATTGACTAACTTATACTTTTATTCACTTATTGATTACATATCCTTAGAAAGTTACAGTTCTGTCCATGAAGGTCTAAGCTATGCTTTGAATCATTACTTATGAACAGAGATGGGCACAATTACATCAAAATGTATTTAAAATAAAAATACAAAATACTGTGTGGAAAAATGTATTTAAATGGAAATACAAAATACTGTGTGAGAAAATGTATTTAAATACAAATACAGTATTTTGTATTTTGAAAATACACAAAATACATACTTTATCGCTCTGACGTATCAATAACTCCTGCCCACTATAAGCTCCACAAATATATTTGCATACCATGATAATATATAAATGATATAGAAAAAGTTCAATCGATTTACACTTTATATCATAGCCAACATTTATATTGTCATATCACTATAGCAAGCAGTAATGCTTAAAGTTTAATGAACACATTTGACTAGCTCGTTGATAAAACCAAAATCTGACCAAAAAAAAAAAAAATTATCAAGACTGACTAGTGCTAATGCTATGTTCCCCTTGATAGTGCTCTTTTTCTCCTTCATGCTGTTGCAAACTAAATGCAAATCTGAATGGTGTTCCATTTTAACCTTAATCAACAAGTACAAATGACCATGACATCCTTACCTTATCTTATGCTGCCTTCACAGGCTATCCAAATTTTTTATTTATTTTTTGTATATATGACTTTTCTAGTTGGAAATTGGACATGAATGCAGATGTCATATTTTCTACTCTCTACTATAATTTTTATACCCAAGTTTCTGAGTTGTGCAGGCCATAAACTTTAAACATGGTGGAAGGGAAAACAGTTGCTGCTGGGACAGGTATGCTTTTTTCCCCACAAAAGCAAGATCACCTTGTTTTAATGTTAAAGTCATGCACATAGTAGTGCAATAACCATTTCAAGCATTTTGTATGTTTTATACACAGCAAAACAGCATGTATTTGACTGAAAATCCAGAATCGTCAACAAGCTAACTATAAAGATAGCACTGTGAATGTTTATATAGTTGTCAACGAATGGGATGCTACATTTTATTTAAAATTAAAGGGGTCATATGATGCAATTTCAAGTTTTCCTTTTTCTTTGGAGTGTTACAAGCTGTTCGTGCATTGATAAGATCTCTGAAGTTGCAAAGACTAAAGTCTCAAAACCAAAGAGATATTCTTTATAAACGTTAAGACTTGACCATGCCCACCTAAAACGGCTCATTTAAACGCCCCCACGTCTATGTCATGGTGTGGGAAGATTTGCAAAACACCGCCCAAATGTATACGCAAAGAAAGAAGGTGGAACTATTATTCTCGCTGTAGTATTGTTGCTGCCGCCGGTGCCATGTCCTGGAGACGCTGTGTTTCGTTGTGAAAGTGAAAGTGAAAGTAATTTGTTTGGGCTTCCAAAAGTGGACACAACTAGAAATCAGTGGTTAAGTTGTATTTACAACACTGTTCAAGAACAGTTCAACCCAATAATTAGAGTGTGTGCAGCGCATTTTACGGAGGACTATTTCCTGAACCTGGAAGAGTAGCCTACAATGCTGGCTTGCACAAAGGCTGTTTCTATAAAGTGGGGCAATTCCAACTTTGCAAGGACATTCTGGCGCTTCTGACTCACAGCCTATAAGTCCGTTTTCTTATTTAAAGAATTTGCCACTGACGACTCAAACGCGAGGGGCGTAACATTTCCGTCTCACGCTTGAGGTATTCGGCCAATCACAACGCACTGGATAGCTGGCCAATCAGAGCACGCCTCGCTTCTCAGAACGATGAGCGAGGCACCGATTAAGCCAGAAAGGTGGAGCACAGAGGAGCAACAATAATGCACAGTATGTGGAAAATAATGTGTTTTTTGAACCTTAAACCGCATAAACACATTGCATTACACCAAATACACAAAATAATGTTCTGTTTAGCAACATCATATGACCCCTTTAAATATCTTGAATATCTACGATTTTGGCTTCAATAAGATTTTCCCAGGAAACCTGGCGTCCTCCACAATTCCTGTTCAGTCCAACAGAAAAGCACTCGAATGCGACAAGCTTGTAATCAGGACTTCTGAAATTGGAAGTAGGAAATTTTGATAGCACATAAAGGCAGTATTATTCATTAGTAGAAAATTTCATTACCCAATTTCAGATGGAGTCAAACAGCTGCAGCTCACATGAATGAAAGTGGCATGTCTGAACTAGTTGATACAGGAAATCAGCAGTCCAATAAAGAGGTTGATTGGCAAAAAAGTATATGTATTTTGAAAATACTAAGATTAAATGTATTTAAATACAAAATACATTTGATTTTTTTCGAAGGTATTTAAATACAAAATAGTATTTTGTATTTCAAATACGTATTTTAAATACATGTATTTGAAATACTGCCCATCCCTCCTTATGAACAGTGTTGGGGAGTAACTAGTTACAAGTAACAGAATTACATAATTTAATTACAAAATAAATGTAACTGTAATCTGTTACAGTTACTGAGATAAAATGTGTAATTAAATTACAGTTGTTAAATGTTAACATTCACAGAGATCCACAGATTTAATTGATTCCTTTCCAAATATGAGACACCAATGTTTCAGGAGTTTAGGACACAGTATAGGACACATATTTATTCAATAACTGTTTTATTTTCTATTTGGATTTATGTATATGCTTCATTTTTTTAAGATGAACTGTTTTTTTACCAAGGCATTCTTAGATGCCAGGGTTTCCTGTCATAGCTATGCAAAGATTTGATTTCAAAAATAATATCATGACTATTAAACTATATCTTATGATTTTAAATCTGTATTTAACCTCAGAATGATCTCAAAGTTAGAAGAGGTGCTAAAGTCAAGACAAGAAAAAACTTTACAAAATCACAAGGGTATTACTGATGTTTCAGATATTTTTATGTTGATGAATAAAATGCGTTAGCCTCAGACCTTCTTTCAGGCATTTAACCAAAAACCCATTTAAAAGCCCCCATTGACTTAAGGATGATTGAACCGGAAGTGCTAAAATGCTAACTTGTTTCTGGGTTTTGGCCTACAAAAATATATCTTCCTCATGTAAGTGCACTAAATAACGCTAACGTTAACTTTAATTCTTTATTTTTCAAACTTTTACACAAAATTCCCATAATACTAAATACCAGAGACCCTGATAGCAGTACTACCCATCATCTTCATCAAAACAACAATAGTCTGCTGGCAGGTTATGGAGTTTCACATGATGTGGGAGGCTTCGCCTGGAAACAAAATACAAAAGCTGAAACTGTTAACCTCATAACGAGTTGCTCTCAGAACAGGGAAGAATGTGAGGAAAAAACATCACAGGGATCATTAAAGTAATCGGCTGTAGCTGCGCTGTGGAGGCATCCATGCTGTTGTGTTGTGTTGTCTTGGCTGGTCTGTTGGCTCCAATCGGACCTTGTGTCACAATGTTGCTCATAGCCCACAGATCAAGGGCCTGGACCCCGTAGGCTGCCCGCTGGCCTCCAGGTGGGCACACTAATGAGCCAAGGCCCCAGCCCGACTGCAGCCTCCCTGGGCAGGAGGGGCCAGAGGCCGAGGGGTGTGGGGTCAGCCATCGCAGGGGTCGCAGGGGGCTTGAGCTGGGGGAGAGTCTACATAGGTGACAGAGAGTCCATCTAGATTTGGGATGCAGACTGTAAGACCGCGTGGAGGGGGATGGAGTGACAATTTGTCAGCAAAAAGGCTTATTTAGCCCATGTGCCATCTATCAGTTCTCCAGTGCTGACTGTCGCTTTGTTTACGGAAACAGTGTTGAATTGTCTTCTCGTCGTCACCCCCACCCCTCAGGCTTTGCAGTCCCGCAGTATTCCAAGTGTAAACACTACAGCAGTGATCTCTGTGCTGAAGCCCCTCAAAAGGAGAGAGGAACGACTAATGGGAGTGTTTGTCTCTTCTATCCAGCCGAGCCTTTGTTGCTCTGATCTTACAGGAGTTTATTTTATCCTATGAGTTCATGGTGTTTTGAGAGAAACAGCCCATCTCCTCCACCACTGTTTGGCCCAAAATAAGATGAAAGGCTCTGTAAGACCCCACTTCCAAACTCAGGTACTGTCAATGCTTAGTCCTTCAGTAATGGCTTCCTAAGTTCAGTGTTTTCTGCTATCTTGTCTAGAGAGCACCAGAGGAGAATGGGTCATGGCCATGGATTTCGTGGTTTGTTTAGCCTGCCTTTCATGGGGGTAAATAGTCCCGGTTTGGCTGAGGCACCGATAACACGTGGTGGGTGTCCCGCAGTGCTGGTCAGTCAAAAGGGAATAAACTCACTCTATACAATGTGCTGCCTCCATAAAGGCTTCTTTGTGACTGAAGAGAAGGGTCAACTCACTCCTCCAGCCAGCTAATAAATGCCCACATTCTCTACCTTTTTGATTTTGTTTTGGCAAGTAGGCGCAGACAAAAGTAGAAAGACGTTTAATTATTCACAGGGAAATAGATAAAAGATTAATTTGCATCGATTTTGCTTCCTGACAAAGAGAGTCGTTTTATGGACTCAAGAACCAGAATGCAGGCCATTTTCTCCAACCAACCGAATGGAACAAATAGATCAATGGCACTTTTAGCATGGTTATCAATGACCAAAACCTGGAAACGGGCCCTTTGAACAATATTGGTTTTGTGCATTCTGTGCATTGTCCGTGTCCAAAGTTTGTGCTGAATCCTTCAGAGAAATGTGTGTGCTTTAGCACAAGAGAAAACCAGATGAATTTAAATAATTATATTTGTTACGTTCACAATGCAAGATTTCGGTAAAATCAGAGGATTGATGATAGCATTCAAAATGTTAAAGCAGTGACAAATGCTATTTTTTCTGGTCCAATTTAAGCTTTTAACTCTTCCAAATGCATTAACCAAAGCGTTTCAATGATTTGTCTTGCTTGTTGTTTTGTGTAGCAGCAGAATGGATTCAACACAATCTTGCTTATTCGCTTACATGAATCATTTGTGCTTGATGGCTTTATTTACAATTTCTATAAAAGAACCGTACAATATTCAGTATATTTATCTGATTGCAAAAATATATTTTAAAGAGCCATTTTTATTTTCTCAAAGAAACTATATATATATATATATATATATATATATATATATATATATATGTAGTTTTTATTTAAATAGCATAGAAAAAAAAACAAAAGAAAAAAGAAAATAAAGTGCAGATTTGTATTTTTTGTCAGTTTAAATAAAATTAATGTTTTATTTTATTTAATCAGATAAAATAATTCAGTGCTGATATTATATGTCCACATTTCTCAGTTAAAGGTAACTTTTTTTTAGTGTTGGGAAAAATAATATATGTAGAAAACTTTCAGCTAGACCTTTGAAAAGTGACTCTGCAGCTTTCAATTTACACAGAACCAAAGCTAACAAACTAAGCTTACCTAAAACTTTAAATACTACTCTTTTGCAGTCTTGCATCCATTATCTTGTTACTTTTTTCCATCAGTACACTTCACATCTCCCTCGTGAGATATTTTAAGCAGAAGCACCATGCACAACACTGCACACCTGCCTTGGAAATAATTAGATCTTGCATATGTTTTTCCATCCTCTTTGATGTATTGTTTTATCTGCGTCACTCCAAGTCTTCCAGGAATTTGCAGATGGGATGGGGAGGGTCTGTACAGCAGTGGCATGTCCCTCAGCGGTGGGGAAGGCCTTATCTGTCAGCACAAATTTGCAGTTTAAAGCTGAGATGTGAAAGAAGTGTATCACAGCTTAGTGTGCGGGACCCAAATCACAGCCGATTCCTCATAATGTAATTAAGGCGGCAGGTCCCAAGATCTACGAGCTTGCCATGTCCCCGTTGTCCCTGTTTAAACAGCATGCCTCCTTATGTGAAGGGAGGCTTCTTAAAACCTTCTGAAAAGGGCTCTTCTTTACTCATTGTGCTCATTGTCTCTAAAGCCTGTTATTAGTGCAGGGAGTCAAATGATATTGAGCTGCTGATGAGGACATCAGAGAACTTATAGGTGTAAGATCTGTTCTTAATTGGATATCCGCCTACCTTTCATACTGTATGATTGAATGGACGCAGCGGTGGGAGACAGCAGGACTGTTAGGGGTGTGAGTTGCATCCAGATCAACTTAAAATGAGATGTAATTATAAGCTTCTCCTAAAGACACTGTTCTTGAGCTTGTTTAATGGCACCAAAATGACAGTCCTGTTAAAGTTAATAATTATGTACTATGGGTGTGCCGGGTAACACCAGTATTTATCTCAGATCAGTTCTTAACAGAAGGAACAGATCCAAGAGGGCTCACCTAGGCTTTCAATGCTCCTAAATTCCTTTATAAGTGTAGTAGCATGAGCTCATAATGTGAGAGAATATTCTGCATTCTCTCTCTCTCTCTCTCTCTCTCTGTGTGTGTGTGTGTGTGTGTGTGTGTGTTTCATACACACTGCCTTTTTTGTTTTTTGTTTGTGTGTGTGTGCACGTGTCTCTTTTACTCAGCAGGGCTGCTAATTATTTGATTAAAAATACAGTAAACATATTATTACTATTTCAAATAACTGTTTTGTATTTTTGTACTATTACGTTTAAAATGTAATTTATTCCTGTGATAGCAAAGTTCATTTTTCAGCAGCTATTACTCCGGTCTTTAGTGTCATATAATCCTTCAGAAATCATTCTAATAAGCTGATTTGCTGCTCAAGAAATATGTATTATCATTATTTATCAATGTTGAAAGCAGTTGTGCTGCTTCATAGTTTTGTGGAAACAGTAATACATTTTTTTCTGGATTTATTAATGAATAGAAAGTCAAAAAGAACAGCATTCATTTATTAAACAGAATCAAATGAAATTTATCAAATTGAATATTAAATTGAGTTTTTTTTGTAACAATGTATTTAACATATTTAATCTTTCTCTTGATCAACTTTATGCATCTTTTCTGAACAAAAGTATTAAAAAAAATAAATAAATAAAGTCTTATTGACCCCAAAGTTTTGAACAGAATATTAGAAACTTAAATATTAGAATTTTGGAAACCTCAGAAATGTTATCCAACCATGTTTATGTACAAAAATTTTTTTAAAGCATTTCTTGTGTTTTGGTTTCTTCTGCCAGCAATTCTATAGCAACTTTAGAATTCTAATCAACCTAAACGAGCTTATAATCAACATCTCGCTGTTTAATAGAACATTAGCGTTTTGATTGTAGCCGAACTGAGCTACAAGCAACCATAAAGGCACTGATGCCATATCATTGTTTTAAAATGAGAGAAGATTGCATTAGCATTGTAGTCCCTGTAAGCTCCTCCAAACATTTATTTAGGAATTAAATTAGAGGTTCCAGCGATTCTCAGAATTCAGTTCGCCGTTTTGTGTTTCCACAATCTGTCTCGGTCCACCCTTTTACATTGACATCAGCAAGAATGATCAAAAGTGTCATTGCACAGCTTTTACGCATTTGGTCCCGGCATTGCAGTGAAGTGACCCATTCCAAGTAACCCATATCAGTCTGGAACTGAGGTTTATGAAAGAGTCTATTGGAACTCACTCTCAAAAGATTTTGAGGGGGAAGCCACGATGAAAAGTGCTCAAAGAAATAGTATTTGGAGATATCAGCAGGCTCTCTGAGGGAAAACAAACTAAACCGACCGATGTGAGTTGACTTAATCTGATTAGGCTAACCTCATCAACGGCCTCTTAAAAAAGAGAAGAAAGCCATGAATTGGTCAGAAAAGCTAGGGGATGGGGGATGCTCTCGCTTGTGCTAAGAGCACCAAAGAGTCTCAGTGAATACCACACATTGTAAAAGACATGCTGGTCCGCAGATGGTAAAATGACAACGACCCATTTGAAAGGCGAAGCAAACTGAATTGATCCAAGGTTTTTGCAGGTATAAGAACAATGAAATTGAAAGAAGTAAAAAGGCCAAAAAATGCTACACTTTATATCACACCACTGCTAAAACTTTATTTTGAAGCCCAGAGGACTAAATGCAGCCACCCTCAAACATGCTGGAAGAAATATCAATATTTTAATTAATTAATGTGGGATTCAACCTCAAAACTCCCCACAGGGCCAGTAATAAAGATGAAAGACTCGGACCACATTATCCGACACATAGATGTATTAGAGCATTTTAATACAACAATGTTTGGTTTATAGAAATCCTTAGCAACAGTGTGTTTAAGATATCTTCCCTGCCAAGACTAACTCTTTAGATCTTTTGCCAATATTTTCTCTTATTGTGGATATGGTCAACTAAAGTACCCCAGAATACGTTCTGAAACCTATAGCACCAAATAATAAGTGAACAGAATCTTATTCTATAACTGTATAAACACAAAGTTGAGAGGTGTTCAGTACTGAAGACAGGATCTATTATTGTTTAGCACAAGCCCTGTATGTTTTTTTTTTTAAATTACGTGACATACATTTAAATGCTACCAAGAGAGATACAAAGTTCCACCAGAAGAACAACTTACAGAAGTAAAATAAGAAGCCAAGGAACTTGAAGCAATGTAGCAATTTTATTTATAAATGTGGATTGTTTCAGGACGTTTCATCAATAAAATGTATTGTAAGCCCGATTTTAAATGCTTCTGTATTTCTGTTTTTATTTCTTCTTTTTTTCTTTTCTTGATTCATGATTCATGTTGGTAGATTGAGGCCAATAAAAAAAAAAAAAAAAAAAAAACTGACCAAAGACAGGTCTCCAGTTATTCTCAAAGGTCAGTTTGACTTTGAATTCTTAGATATTGTGTGGCTCATAATAGAAGTTTTTGAAAAGTTAAAATACTAAATTGAAGTCAAAAGTTTTAAAAAGGACATTAAAAAATACTCAAGTCAAATGCTTATTTGTTTTTATGCTTTAAACCAGATGCCAACCACGTGACTGTACAATCTAACACACTGTTTTCATCATAACATGCATGACAGTATTCAGGGGCTATCATTCAATTCTTTGCATAAAAAATGTATAAAGTCTACAGTCTGTTTTTTAGGACTCTTTGCAAAACTCAAGACCAGAATCGAGCCAAGGGGCAGTGTGATCAAAGAGCGTGTAAAGGGATTGGCCCAACAACAGCGGCTAATGCAGACATAATTGACTGTTTTCGGAATTCTGTGAACAGATTTGGATAGGGACCGAGACTCATTACCCAACAACAAATGAACTTTTCTTCAGTGCAATGAAACTACTGTGCACGCTCTGATCTTGGACAACAGTGTGCTGGTCAGTCTTAAGTCTAATTGCAAAACACACAATGCCTTGATCTTTTTCATCTCACTTTCCTTTTCAGACTAAAGTTTCAGACTAAAAGTCAAAACACGTCCCACAATCAAATACTGGACTCCTTATTATTTTGGATTTAATCCAGTGATCTGAATTCCATTACTTTTTTATTTTAGTGCATATATATACACACACATAAATACATACACTAGTCAAAAGTTTCAGAACAGTAATTCTCTTCTGCTCAAGCATGCATTTATTTGATCCAAAATACAGCAAAAGCAGTAATATTGTGAAATATATTTACTATTTAAAATAACTGTAACAGGTTGTGCTGTCCAAGGAAGGGCAGGACGACGAGGAGTACAAAATAATAACTTTAATAAATGAAACTGCTGGAAACACAGCATAAACTCAACGTTACTTTAAGACTAGACCAAGACAGGAACTAAACAGAATGCTTATAAAGGAAACGGAACAAAGGAGCAAACGAGATGATTAATAAAACACAGGTGAAAAGACTAAACGATGATTAACTAAACTAGGACAGGAAACACCAAATAAGGGCAAACAGGCACTAAACGGAAACAGACACGTTACAAACTGCTTTCTATTTGCATACATTTTAAAATGTAATCAATTTATTCCTGTGATCAAAGCTAAAATTTCAGCATCATTACTCAAGTCTTCAGTGTCACATGCTCCTTCTGTTCAAGAAACATTTATTATTATTATTATTATTATTATTATCATCATCAATATTTAAAACAGTTGAGTAGGCTACATTTTTTCAGGATTCTTTGATGAAAATAAAGATCCAAATATCAGCATTTATCTGAAATAAAAAGCTTTTGTAACATTATATACTATACCATTCAAAAGCTTGGAGTCAGTATAATTTTTTTTTTTTTTGAAAGAAATGATAGAAATTAACACTTTTATTTAGCAAGAATGCTCTAAATTGATCAAAAGTGATGATAAAGGCATTTATAATGTTACAAAAGATTTCTATTTCAGATAAATGCTGCTGTACTGGATTTTCTTTTCATAAAAGAAGCCTGAAAAAAATTATACTCAATTATACTGTTTTCAACATAATAATAATAAATGGTTCTTGAGCAGCAAATCAGAATATTAGAATGATTTCTGAAGGATCGTGTGACTGGAGTAATGATGCTAAAAATTCAGCTTTGAAATCACAGGAATAAATTACATTTTAAAATATATTCAAATAGAAAACAGTTATTTGAAATAGTGAAAATATTTCAAAATTGTACTGTTTTGCTGTACTTTAGATCAAATAAATGCAGGCTTGGTGAGCAGAAGAGACTTCTTTAAAAAACATTAAAAATCTTACTGTTAAAAACATTTGACTGGTAGTGTATATATTTTAACACTAAAATACATATGTAAGAAATGTTTGGACAAAGAGTCTATAAAATGTGTGTCTTGGCCATCTAAATAATTCTCTGAAGCTCTATTATGGAGGTATAACAAATACAGAAAGCAGGATTAAGGGCTACATAATATACCTCAATCCCAAAGCAAATAGGGCAAATGTGAAGGGGTGAGTGCACAGCTGGCCCCTGAGACCTCAGGATCCTGGGCAAACAGGCTTCAAGCATGTCCCAGCTAGTCTTGGCAACAAATGACAAGAGTCCCTAAACAATGGTCAACAAGCAGCCAAACAAGAGTTAATAAATTCTCATTGCTATGGGATTTCTCTACCTTATTAGATACATAAGACAGACTTAAACTAGATGAGTTTTTGTAGCACTGGTTACACTGGCAGTCCCGTTTCACGTTCATTTAAATTGGTGTAATTAAAGAAATGTATATATAAGTGGTGATGTTGTTATTATTATCATTACTATTAATCTGTGTTATTAACTCTCACTGCAATATTGCAAAATTGCTGTTTTATAGGCCTAAATAAAGTTTTGGGATGCAAAACTGTGGCAATGTTGTATTTACTATAGGAAGTATTTCCTCTTTCTCAATATATCGACTCTCCAAAGTGAATAATATGAGATTTCAAAAGCACAGCTGTCTGTTACTTGCATATCATTCGATGTAATTTTTAGTCATTTGAATTGCGGTATAGATTGTATTACCTCTGTGCTCCGCCTCGTGGTCAGATATGATATCGCACTTGACTGTTTAAAGTTCTAGTAAAACTTTATAGATAGACGATAGATGGCGCGCGAAACCTATAAATTAGTTCTCCCACTCAGTATGCCATCGGAAAAATCCCTCTTAGATCTTCATTGCTCTTGCTAAATTATATTTTCAACAGCTAATTACACTAAATAATTTAGATTTTAGTGTTTAAAGTGTTTTAGTGTTTGTGTTTAAAGTGGTTGCAATGTGGGCCAATTCCCTTTATCATTTTACTGTCTTATCCATTTTAATAAAAGTAGCCTACTGAAGAACTCCAGAAAAGTAATTTACTTATATGCAGACAGTTGAGGGATGTATTTGGTGTTTCTTGTATTTCGTTCATTGCATTGATTCTGCAAACATTTGTTTATAGATGCAATTCTAAAAACTATCTTGCATTTTCATAATCCTCTTGCAACGCACCAACAAACATTAACAAAACTCCAAGTTTAAAAAAGCCCGGCCAAGAAAAAACACGAGTTCATAATTCAGCAGCAATTAAAAAGCAGCCGCGAAACTTGCTCTCTAAACCCCGCTGCCTGCGAGTTTAACAGCGGCACGTGCTCAGGGGACTCAGCGGTGCAGTGAGCGGGCGCGCAGACTGGCTGGCACGCGGACAGATGTAGCAACACCTCCCCCGCGCGCTCTCTGCCTCCTGCACTGCTGGAATGATTGACGCGTAAGATGTTCACCCAGCCAATAAGACGAGACTCCGCCTAATTTGCATAAAGCGGCCAGCTTCCCATTGGTTTCCTGCGTGCTTCTTCGAACCGCCTCGCGTGCCTGTACAGCTGTTTTCTTCTTTGAAGCGCAACCAGATCGTCAAAGTTTTTTCGCTTTTATTTTCTTTCTAAAAGGACTGGATCCCCGTATACCCGCCCCCCCCCGCCCCCCCGCAGTTAAACAAATACATATAAAATGCTGACACTGTCAACTTTTATTTGTCATATACGCAATATCACACGGTGCTACAAAGTCGATGGAATGTATTGTCTAATGCATTTTATAGAGAACAAAAAAAATATATACAGAAAATTAATAAAAGTTAAATATTTAAAGACGAAGAATCATGCAGATAGCCAAGTCCCTAAATAGTAGGCTGTAAAAAGTGCAAGATTGCAAGAGTCAGTGTGCAAGTATGTCCAATGCAACTTTCCAAAAAAAATCCAGAGCAATTAAATATAATCTTAATGATAGTTCGCAAGATAATTTGCATGTAATAGTCTACTGTTAATGCTAGTGAAATGATAGTAATTCGAGGAAAATAGTATAAATTGCTAGTTTTTGCAGTGTTGATAAAATGACATTATTTGTCAGCTGAACCATTCCAACATCAAGTGTACAGGAATGCTGGTCGCGCAGTGCATGAATGCAGAAATACGTGATTCGGCTATGAAAAAACGTTGGTGGCAAACAGCAAAAGTATTCCCCCAATTCCCCTTATCACTTCACAGCCAGGCCGACTGCACTCGCCTCTTTGTTGTTTGTCCCTCCAGGGCTGATTGAGCAGCGCGTGACTGACAGCCCGCGGGGGTGTTGTCCAATCAGCAGTCTGCCCGCGCCCAATGGGTGAGTCCGCGCGCCTATTGGCTGAAGCGAGTGTGGGAAAGAATGCAGAGAGGGTTTCACACGAACTGGGAGCATGCGATCTATCTATAAATACCGCTGGCGTGTGGCAGTGGGAGATTCGACTTGCCCTCTGAAGCGCTACGCCACACACGCTCGTGTCCTCATAAGACAGCCTGTCGACTATAAGTCATATAGCTGATAAGAGGGACTCACACTCTCTCTCGTGACTATCCCGAGATCTTGGCTACGCTCCGCATCTAATCCTAACAGCCCGTCTCTGTGTTTTTAAAAATCCACACACGGAATATAAACACTTTTCTTGGCTTGTACCGGACGCAGCTTTGGTTTTGATCATGCCAGCCGATAATATGGAGAAGCAGACCGCATCACCTATTGCTGGTGCCCCTGCCAGTGGATCTCATACTCCGGACAAACCAAAGAATGCCAGTGAGCACAGAAAGGTAGGCTTAATATCGTTTAGTGTTTTGGCACTTTTTGCGTTTGTGTTTTGTTTTAGATGAATGTCAGTTGTCATTTCCAACTTTTTTTTTTTTTTTTTTTTGAAAGTAGTGTCTTTATTATAGAAATTAATTATCTTTGCATTTCATCTGCAGTCTTCAAAGCCAATCATGGAGAAACGCCGCAGAGCGAGAATAAACGAGAGCCTCGGGCAGCTGAAGACCCTGATTCTTGATGCTCTTAAAAAAGACGTAAGTTGTAGCTACGAATCTGTCTATTCTTTTTATGCGTCAATAATCCAATGATCTCAATTTCTAAAACAAAATTACTAATCGGTGCTTCTCATTTACAGAGCTCCAGACACTCTAAATTGGAGAAAGCTGATATTCTTGAGATGACTGTCAAACACCTGCGCAATTTGCAGCGTGTTCAGATGACTGGTGAGTTATAAGTCAGATTTATTAAAATGCGTAACTTTAGACATATCATTTAAAAACGTTATTGAATTACCTAAATACACAGTATTAAAGAGCCTTACCTTTGCTTTGCAGCAGCCCTGTCAGCTGACACAAACGTCCTCAGCAAGTATCGCGCGGGATTCAACGAGTGCATGAACGAGGTGACTCGGTTTCTCTCTACTTGCGAGGGAGTGAATACGGAGGTTAGGTCGCGACTTCTCAACCACCTGTCCGGTTGTTTGGGACAGATGATGGCCATGAACTACCCTCAGCCTGCCTCAGCTCAACAGGCGCATCTGGCTCAGCCTCTTCACGTGCAGCTTCCTTCAACTCTGCCCATCAACAGCGCCTCAATGGGCCCCAAACTCAGTCCATCAGAAGCGGTCTCATCCAAAGTCTTTGGAGGATTCCAGCTGGTGCCAGCCACCGACGGACAGTTTGCTTTTCTTATCCCCAACCCAGCTTTCGCTTCTGCGACAACCCCGGTCATTCCCTTGTACGCAAACGCAAGTGTTCCAGTGACTGTCAACCCCAGTCCCGTCCAGGCCAGCTCGGCTCCCACGGTGGCATCTCCAGTGCAGGGAATGACCTCCTTCGCGGGCGTTTCACAGGCCGTCAGTCCCGTGGGTGTTAGTGCCGGAGCAGAAAGCAATGAACCGGTGTGGAGACCTTGGTAGACTTGCTCATCCCATACGAACTTTTAAAACAGTTTTTCACGATGAAGAAAATATGTTCAGTTCCGTTTTAAGGGACTTTGTTGACCTTCTGTTGGACAAGGCGTATATGTTTGTTAGCTGATTCCAATATTTGGATGTTGTTAATGAATATGCTGTTGTTAATTCAACAGCATAACACTTAATGTTTATAAAGTACTTTTTTTAAATAAAAGAATTTAGTTTTGTACAAAGTTTGTAAAAGATTGTATTATGCCAAAGCTTTCTTGTTGTTTTTTCATGATGAGTGTTTTATGTTTGATGCTGAATAAATCAAAATAACGAAATCTATCGTGTTCAAGCCCTTTATTAAGATCAGTAGGCTACTTGATTTAATCTATAATACCTATAATGGATAGCCTAACACAAGGGACAAATCATTTTTTAATTTTGGTATTACTTTATGATTCTTGATTTACAAAGATTGACAAGTGACAATTTTACCATTTTAGCAGATGCTTTTATCCAAAGCGACTTACAAATGACAATTTAAAGCCTTTACATGAAAATTGACGATTTTAAGCAAGCCTAATTAAACTTTTTTAAAACAGATAAGAGAGTAAAGAGTGTTTAAAGGCATAAAACTTTTCATTTACAGCTGTTCAACATTTTAAATTTAAAGTCTCAATTAAGGTTTGTGGTTACTGCGTGTTGCTCTTCTATTTCTGGCGGGAAGAGATCACCCTAAGTGTCACAGGTTGAAATGACAAAGCCAATGAGAGGGTTTTTTTTTCTTTTCTTTTGCAAAAAGGTAATTAAACATCTGAAAAGGGTCTCATCCTGTATGCAGCGGGATCTTTAAGAAGTCCTAAACCCCCATTCATTGGTCTGGGAAATACGCTTTGGGTTAATGTCACTAACAGATTGCCTCAGTGAAAAGAGAATATGGAAGAATCCTCTCTTCCTTTTGTGTACCAGTCGCTTTAGTTGTATAGCTGTACCTGAATAGCGCGTGGGGTGCTTTAGCACCTCTTTTCTGACTAAACTGATGAGTTACCTCAACATCAAACATCTTTCCTAATTAAAATGTAAATGTAAAAAAAAATCATAATTCTTTTTACAGGCAGCTTGACATGCAGGCCTTTCCAAGGCGAGTAGCTATAACTCCAGCCGAGTCGTTTATGTTATCCCTGGATGTAAACTTATCTTCCCTTTGCGCGCGAGCTCCGGAACTGCGAGACGTGTCGCGTGGACTGTCTGCATGGCGTTTGCCGTGTTGCAGTCAGCGGCCCACTTCGTTTTCGTATTAGGTTACACACCCTGGTGACCGACGGCCACAGGGTTTCCCACTTAACAACTCCATCGTGTTAAACCCAATGCTGAGACCTACGGGCTTGGAAAGTTATTTATTAACACGTCACTAAGTAATTCCAATATTCTATTAATTTTTCTGCTTTATTTTATGATTTACCAAATTCACTCCAATTCATCGAGTGTTCATACATTTCTCCGTTAAGTGGAAAAAAATAATTTTTAAAATCACGAAATCAAATAGGAAGTCTAAACAGAAAGTTTGTGATATTTTTAGGCCTACATCAACCACAAGTAGTTTGGCCAGGAGGTAGGCTATATAGGCTGATATCACAAAAATCTTTGCGCTTGAGTTTAAATCTAAACACAAAATTAGTGAAAGAATTGTTCACTGGAAAAAAAAGTAGACCCCCCTGAAAGTCATTGAAAGATTCCTACACTGTTCAAAACCCTTGGGGCTAATCTAAATCGCACAGAAAAGCTTGTTTTCGCACATGTGCATTGCTGAAACACTAGTTGGCAGTGTGTGGGCTCCGTGGCTTCTCTCTCTCTGCCTGCGTGTCTGAGTTAATAGTTCAGAGATGCCGTTGTGGTGCTGAGGTCGTGAGAACCGAGCGAACTAGACTGCCTGCGGCCGGGCAGAGCGCCAATCCGTAAATCCCCGCTGGCAGGCCGGGTCGTGCTTTGGCCGCACAGCCTCTCTGGAGGTGAAGAGGCGCACACGCGTGGCCGCCAAGATGCGAGTTTAGAGCCAGAGTATAATAATTACAAGAGCCACTGGCCAGATCCAAAACACGGAGACTTTTGAAGCAACAGGGAGAGGGCTACTTCTCATAGATGCAATTGTTTTATACAAAAAGTGTTATGTATAAATCCAGAAACTTGTTGACAATCGCATTTGAAGCAAAAACATGATTTGGCTGATTTATTAGTAGGCTATTTCGAATATTGAGGACATGTTTTCTGTGGAGTTTAGGACATTTATTTATATTTGTTTTATATAGCCTAAAATATAAATTTGATGTAATATTTTATTATTTTATATAAATTTGCCTCTATAGTCTAAACTGCACACACACACACACACGTGGTACAGAGCTTGTTCTACTGATATAGAGTTGAGAGTTGAAGATTAGCTTCTGACTGTTTATATTAACAGCCATAACAAGCATTCTTCTCGGGTCTCAAGATAAAATACCCCAATCTAAGAAATAGAATGAATCTCCCTCTTTTTAATCAGCTTACAGAGAGAGATACCAACAGCTCTTATATTTCAGGTCCTAAACTCAAGCTGGACAGTATCATTCACCAAAGAATGGAAAGTGAGCAAAGAGTGTATTCTGAAAGTATCTGACAGGATGCACTACTACCGCAATAAAAGTGTTAAAAACATGAGTAGCACATTTTATAAAGCAGAAAATGGCTATTTTGACCAGCTCCATTCATGGAATGTTTTTGTGGACTGTAAGTTTTTGTATCTGTTAATTTAGAAGAAATTTCTCAAACAACTAACATATTTTATACCAACAGAATACTTTAGCATTATGATTCTATGAATAGAGAGTACAGGTCAACAAAGTGGTGAATGTAGCGTCCAAATGTAGTGTCCTTTTTGACCACAAGGAGGAACATAACGTCTTGTGTTGTACAGATCTACTCACGTAATTTAATGGTTTGAAATCAGGTTTATGTATAAGAGATGTTAGGATCATAGAGAACACATTCAGTTTTAATCCATATATTCCATCTAGCCTATTTTTATGCACGTGTGTGCGTATATGTTTTTTTTCTTCCTTTGCGTTCACAATAAAACAAGTTAACACACATAAGTAACCCTGTCTAAATTTATTCTAGTTCAAAGTCACAATCACGAGGACAAGGGGGAAGTGCTCAGCATGCTTGGATATGGACGCTCTTGGAGAAAGGTGGGGGGCAAGAAGCACTGTGGTCCAGAAAAGAACCAGATGAGGCTGACACTCCTTCTTTCTCTTTCAGCACCTGTTGCCCAAGAAGTCATGAAAGACACAGTCATCAGCGAAATTGTGCTGGAGACCCAGACTTAGATCCTCATCCCAGAACATCTCCACACGTGAATGTCATGAACTCATTTAGGAAGACTTTAAAGGAACAGTTCATCCAAAAATGAAAATTCAGATATCATTTAATCAACTTTAATGCCATTCCAATCCTGTATGACTTACTTTTGTTGGTGGAAAATATTTTTGAAAAAGTTTTTTGACCATACAATGAAAACCAATACAACATTTTATGTGTTCTGCAGAGGAAAGAAAATCATACAGGTTTGGAACAACATGAGGTTTAGTAAAACTTTTGGGTGAACTATTCCATTAAAACCATCTCCTGGACCTATGTCAATCAAGAAATTTCGACAGTTATTATTCAAATTAATTTTTTTTTGCAGGGATTATCTGTTCTTCCACTGATATTTATAGCAAACAGACCATCTTTCCCTAGTAGCAGGAGTCGTGTGGTGGGGAGGGTGGACACTTGTAGGGACGCACTGCCGGCCCTTATCAGATATCACAGCTCAAGGAGCCGCAAGGTCCGCAGATCCTTGTCACTTGTCTGCAGAACATATTTCTGAGTCCAGGTTTTGCTTTTCAGCACAATCTATGGTTTCAAGTCATGGTGTCTTGGCAGTCTTTGAAGCCTTTGCGAATAGTATAGATGCCACTGGAGAAAGTTAAGGACCACCCCCTGACAGTCAGGAGGTCATTCCAAGTATTTATAATCCCATCTCCTTGGTGGCCTTGAAGAAGACCGACTTTAAATTTGGACATGCTTTTTATTTATGTTTTATGCATCTTGAAGACCATTTATTTATGAGGATCTGACTGGTCAGCTGTTGGGCTATTTTGAGTGAAGTCCTTATATTACAAACAGACTTCAGAGAAGGGAATTTTTTTCAAGATTTTATGTAGTTAATGATTATACACACACACACATACACACACACACACACACACACACACACACACATGCTCCTATAGGCTCCTATGTGTAAGTTCAGCACTTTAATGGCAATGAATAGGTTTTTTTCATTGCCATTAAATCGAAATAACAAACATAGGAGCCTCATTTTAGAAGATGCTCATTTTAGAAGAAAATTTCAAATGGCACTTAGAGGCATAATTGTGGCATATATATATATATATATATATATATATATATATATATATATATATATATATATATGAATGATCAAATGTAGCACATATGGAAATATAATAATATTCGATTTTTATTTAAATCTGACTAATTTTCAAATTGTTTGTCATAAACATCTCAAGAAAATGTTATTGGGTTTCAAATCAAAGTTTTATTTTAATTTAATTTAATTTTTATTATTATTTTTTGTTTCTCAGGAGGATATATTCCATTGAATACTGTGGAATATTAGCTATTACGCTTTAAAATACAAGTTTTCTATTTGAATATATTTTATATGGCAAAGCTGAATCCTTTATATAACACTTTAATATTGTTAATTATACAGTGATCATCAACCATTTTCTCAACAAAAAAAAAAAGAAAAACTGGTTGGTAATCGCTGTATGATTAACTGTATTAAAGTGTCAAATAACTATAACAATTGCATTCACCTTCCTCAGTATTCAATATTTAACAATTTCAGGTAAAGGATTTGAGGATATTTATTTCTGAACAAAATGCAGTGTAATTTTTCAATACCTAAGTACAAAGGAAACCTTTACTTGTTTGATAACATGTTTTGAGTAGATCCTTTGACATTATTTTAGTCAAATTTTGGCACACGTACCTCTAATTTCTGATTGCTGTGGATTACAAGTGGTTAACTGAAAGGTCAAACAGAGGGCATGATCTGTGGGTTCTCTTGCAATGAGTGCACTGAAGACTTGCATGTCTGTGGGATGCAGTTCTGAGGTAGTGAAATCAGTCCTCTCAGCATGGCATTTCCCGTGTTCGCTGAACTCAGTAATACATTAGGGCAAACTCTTTATTGCAGTTGAGTTTCAGGAAGCCTAGTGAGTCATGTTCACATTAGGTGTTTACGTGCCGAATGGTAACTGTGGGGTCCAGTTTTTTATTCGCTTGTTTGTCCCAATTGTACTTTTTGCAATGAACGGCGTTTTAGTTTCAGCTCATTTTTAACTGAACTTTGTTGATGATTGGGATACAGTTGCCATACATTTTCACATCCTCTTAATATTTGAGGAAAATGCAGTTCTTGTGTTTTTGCCAGGCTGGTAACATGTATGTAAGGGTCACAGTAAGGGCACAGTTAGTGGGAGTGGGAAATCTGCCCCCTGCATGGGTGGTGAATCAGCCGCTGTCTCACCACAAGCCCAGACATGCCCTAGATAGACACCTGAGAGTAACTGCTCACTGCTCTGACTCATGTCAGCCCTTTCAAACCATCTGTGAGAATGCGTGTGTGTGGTGTGTGCTCATGTCAAACACAGGATCTTCACTGCCCTTTTAATGCACCGCCAAGAAACAAAACAACAAAAGGCAGAAAAATACGTTAACGCAAATGGCATAGTACGTTTCCTGTTGGGTGGTTTGATGATGATCTGGAAACAAGATAAGCACAACATTTTTTTTTTTGGTAGTTATTTATTTTTTGGTTGTTTGTTTTTTTCTTCTCTATTTAAAAGTCTTTTGTATTTTTAAGGGTTATTTATTTATTTATTTATTTATGGAGATGTGTTTTTATTATTTCTTGGTGGACATATTCCTTCATTCATTCATTCATTCATTCATTCATTCAGATATGTAGGATTTTTATTATTTCTTGGTGTGACACATTCATTCATTCATTCATTCATTCATTTATAGGCCTCCTTTTTGGAAAAAGTAATCATTCATGCATTCATCCATGTATTCATTCATTCATTCACTCACTCACTCACGCACTCACTCACTCACTCACTCACTCACTCATTTACACACTCGTGAATTTAAGATGTCTGGATTTTTTATTATTATTCATTGGTGGGATACATTCATTCATTAATTCATGCATTCATTTATGGGCCACCTTTTTGGAAAAAGTATTCATTCATTCATTCATTCAGTCATGGGTTTAAGATGTGTGTTTTTTTATTATTATTTCTTGGTGGGACACCATCATTCATTCATTCATTCATTCATTCATGGGTCACATTTTTGGAAAAATTAATCATTCATTCATTCATGAGTTTAAGATGTGTGGGTTTTTTGTTATTTCTTGGTGGGACACATTCATTCATTCATTCACTCACTCACTCACTCACTCTCATTCATTTATGGGTTTAAGATGTGTGGGTTTTTTAGTATTTCTTGGTGGGACACCGTCATTCATTCATTCATTCATTTATGGGTCACCTTTTTGGAAAAAGTAATCATTCATTCATGAGTTTAAGATGTGTGGGGTTTTTATTATTTCTTGGTGGGACACATTCATTCATTCATTCATGAATTCTTTCATTCATTCATTTATCGGCCACCTCTTTGGAAGAAAGTATTTATTTATTTATTTATTCATACATTTAAAAAAATAGCCATTATCTTTTTATTTATTTTTTTATTTTAAAAGTGATGTGTGCATTTATTGATTTGTTTGTTTGTTATTTAAAAATATATTTGTAATATTTATATAATAAAATTTATTTAAAAAAAAATAAATCAACATTTTTGGGAGCAATAAATTGGCATATATATATATATATATATATATATATATATATATATATATATACACCAATTTATGGCTCCCAAAAATGTTTATATATATATATATATATATATATATATATATATTTAAATGTGAAGTGTGTATTTCATAGGAATACCTTATACAAACCCATTATTTTTTATATATTTTCCTTGAAAGGTTATGTCTGTTTCCATTTGTTGTCGCTAGTGGAACAAAAAAGGACACACTTCTCCTCTAAAGACCCATCTGTTGATGTTCTCTGTGTTCAGATCACAAGGATTAGGTGTGTGTTCATGATAGATCACTGACAGGCAGTCTAATCTCTCCACTTATCCAGTCATGTGGCTCATTGTCCTCATACAGGATGTCCTGGTATCTGGCAGGGCACTATCAGGCGCAGGGTTGCCAGGGTGCGTGTGACAAAGAAAAGTAAAAGAGAAACTACAAGACAAATCCTCTCACCAGATGTTACCAGCTTTTGAAAAGGTGCCTGGGAGCTTTCTTGTCCTGCACTTTCCCTCCCCTCATCTTGTCAAAAGATCAAATTGTTTTTCTTCGTCTCTTTATCATGCAGCCTCATGTGGATCTGCCTTTTTAAAGGCTCTTGACTCAGACTGTGACAGGTCTCTGTCTGGATGAGACGGCTCACAGTTATGAGTGCTTGTCTTCTTTTTTGATCTCTCTTCTCTCTTTTCTTTGGACGGGAAGGTAAAGTTTACTCGTCTTGTTTGCCTTTCACTTCTTATGGTAAATGCAAAGCAGTGTGCTTTCCACTTGGAGATTTTATGGTGTTGATTCTCATGCATGAAACAGTCGAGTCAAGTGTCAATAAGAGAAAGGCTTCACTCCACACAAAAGCAGCTAGTGAATGGCAGGGTGAAATGAGAGCACAGCTGGGCACACATACACTCAAACAATACAGGGTGATACTCTCCACATCATGTTTCCTTGGTGAATTAATCCTTACTAGTGACCTAGTGAATGTTGATTCAGCTCTTAAGTTTTTTTTTTTTTTTTTTTTCATATATATTGTCATGGAGATGTTACATTTATTAAAGAATGCGTAAAATTTTCAAATGTACATTAAAAACTGGTTTAATGTGGACACATTTTTAGTATTTAACATGTTCATAAAATGCTTTCCTACATGTGCTTCAAAAGTGATGTGACTGAATTCAGGCAGATGATTGGCTTTTACTTACTGTCACTCTCAGACATTTGTGCTGCATCCAAAAACTGAAAAATGCTGCCTTCGGAGAACGCATTTCAAGGTAGGAGGGCATTAAGGCACATTCAAATCTAAAGTTAGCTTCACTTCCTGTCTCATGATACCGTCATCTGATTGATTTTTGAAGGCAGCATAGATGTATCCTTTGCTGCCTATGATATCCCACATGCCTGTGCATTCCATCCCGAGATGGTCGAGCTAAAAAAAATAAAGATGCCATCTGAAAGTGGCGTTTGGTGGTCAGTTTGTAAATGTATATTTCTAACTAACTTTTTGCACTTCTGATGTTATTTCTAACGCGAATAAAATTATAATATACTCGAATTAAATATTCCTGTCTACTATTAGTTATCACCAAAACTTATTTTTAGTTTTGTTGTAGATCATTAAACAGTTAAGCTGCCTCAGAAATCTGTCCGAAATCAGTTTCATGAGGTGCCTTCATGCAAAAACGCTGCCTGCAAAGTCATTGCCTGATAAGGCAGCGAGGCAGCAAGTCAGCTGCCTAGGTTTTTAGATGCAGCCAAGGATTCTGCCTTGAAGCACTACCAAACTTCCCCAGCTCCAACTGTATAGATCTGCTACGGGTTATTTTATGTATATATACAGTATCTCACAGAAGTGAGTACACCCCTCACATTTTTGTAAATATTTTATTATATCTTTTCATGTGACAACACTGAAGAAATGA
>JAFVLL020009449.1:0-81499 GCA_021397915.2 Tor tambroides | reverse complement strand
GGTATGTGGGAACTGAGAGGAGCTCATGACCTTTCATTAAAATGAGACCCAAAACTCATTAAAGAGCAAGGCATGGTGTTCTTTCACATGATTATAAGCTTGTTCCTTAAACATTGGGCTTTATTATATGTGCTTAAAGCTGAATCATTGTTTGCTGTTGTATGAATGAATTCATTTCTGATATTCACTTGTATCCACTGTGTATATATGGTGTGGGGGAGGTTGTTTACGCTTGACCCGTGGTAGTTAGGTAGCATCTGGTGTTGCCATAGTCCCATTATTCTGGCTTAGAACCGCCCACTTTGACAGGAAGAGACCTTTGAACTGATATTCAAGTGACCAACCACAGTTTGTTTGCTTCTTATGTGCCATAGACCAGTGGTTTTCAAACTTGTTCCTGGTGACCCACAGCTCTGCACATTTTGCATGTCTCCCTAATTTACACACCTGATTCAGATCATCAGCTCATTAGGAAAGAGCTCCTTGAACTCAAATGAGTGTGTCAGATAAGGGAGACATGCAAAATGTGCAGAGCAGTGGGTCCCGAGGAACAGGATTGAAAACCACTGCCATAGAGTAGTTGATGCCACAAAACTGTGGACTAAAAAAGTGCTTTAAATCAGGCAATCAGATCAAAACCGCTGATTTTAAGACAGCTTTTGACATTTTTGTCTGCAGTATGCATTAAACTGTGAGTAAACGGTGCCGAGTATCCTGAGAAGGAAAGAGTCAGAAAGAAAGAAATGGAAAAGAGGGAGGTGGTGTGGTCATGGAGAAATGAAGGGAGATGCGATCCCAGAGAGGTCACAAATGATAGACAACACAACCTTAATCATAGAGTACAACACCAACCTCTCAACATCCATAAAATGGGATTTTCGCAGGCCAAATAGCTACAGTCTTGCGGCATGTGTGTGTGTGCGTGTGAATCTGTTTCCCATTACTCCCATTTCCCCTCATTCCCAGTTCCAATACGCTTATTGGCTCTGATCACTGCCACATGCAGGTCGAGGGGCAGTAAGAGTAGAGATCAAAGTTCGGAGGTCAGAGGGATGTTGCTTGTTTTCAAGAATTAACCGTAATTCAGCATTAGATTACAGAGCTATTACGTAGATTATGTCCTTTCCAACCAGGCCCACACATCGCCCTTGCTTTATAAACAGGGATTGAGTTACTGAGCATGTGTTTATGTCCTACAGGAACACATAAACCTGTGCACCAACCTGATTTAGGGTCACTTTATAATAACTTGATTTGTGTTGGTGATGATCCTGAAGCCTGTTGGTTCAGTATGGCAGGGTTAAAGTCTTTAGAATGAGTAAAATAACATGAAGAAAGTATTATGAGACTGAGCGAAGAATGTTTCTTAATCTCTCAAGTGTCTCTTATTTGGTGAATCAAATTTCGTTCATGAACATGAGTTTAGTCAGGTGTGTTAGGTAAGGCAGGCATCCAAAATGTGCAGAGTTAGGGTTTTTCCTCGACCAGGATTGAAGAACATATCTCTAAACAAAAAGATGAAGGGGTCACATTATGGTTCAGGCATCAATAGTTGAGCTTCTTTGCATTCTTTGTCTCAGCTATCTACCTTACCATCTTGATGACCTTGACATTGCCAAGTATGACATATTCCTGGATCAACATCCATAGAACAACATTCCTAAAACCAAGGGTGTTCGTTCATGCTCTTGGAGATCTGCCTTGATGCAGAGTTTATGTTTTAAAAAGAACCCCAAAGCCTTGATAATCTGAAAAGAGCAAGACTGAACCACCCTGGCTATGAAACAATCAAATTTTAGGGATATTAAGAGAGGGTTATGGTCATGAGCAAGAAAGGTCTATTGTCAATATAGAAATATGATGCACAGCTCACACAAAAATTGCTTTCAAACCAAGCAGTTTTCTGTTGGTAAACGTAATGAATCCAACTTGAACCTTTTGCGAAATCTGCCTGGGGAAATTTTGGCCACAAAAGTTTGCCAAACAATGGTAAATGTAACTGCGCAATTTAGTTTCCCTGATTCCAGGGGAACTTTAAGTCTATGACTGGGTTAGGAATTGTGTTACAGGAATGTTGTGTCTGGACCAATAGGTGTTGATCCAGGAACTAGGCAAGATCGTCCTGGCCTGCCCTTTCTGTGGCACGTAAACTTAGGATTCTTCTTCACTTCCTACTGAGAAATGGGTAATGCTGATTTGATGCTGGTTTACTGTAGCTTGTAGATTAGCATAGCCATGCCATGCACAAGTTAATGAAGCTGGTTAACCAATGAAATTAATTATTTGAGTTAAATAATTGACCCTTTGCAAAGACCCCCCCCCCTCCTTAGTTACTGTTGCTGTGTCCGACAAGCCATGCCACTTTCACACTACACATCATGTTCTCACGCAGTGAAAAATACATCGCAGAGTAAAGAGGAAATTGACAACACATCACAGACAAGACAGAGTGGGTTACTTTAGGTATGAAACAAAGTCTTAGCTTTCCAGCGCCTCAGTTCAAGCGGCATGTGAACCAATCGTCTTTTCATATTTACTTAAAGCACAAAATAAACATGAATGAACATCAGAAGGTATTTCATTTCAATCACAGAAAGACGTCAGTACATAACATTTTCAAGTTTAAGTCCTCTGAAGTTAATCTACTCTCCAGTCTGGTTTGGTTGTTAGACAAAATGGCGGATTCTGCTTTATGATTGGTCAGATCGCCTGTCAATCAAGCTCTTTGCGAAGGGTCAATTGATAAGGCCACCAGTAGTTCACACTGCATGATTTTAGCCCTGATTTTCACTCGGTAAAAGTTTTGTGGAAATTGCCGACAAATGCCCAAAATCGGAGGCAAATCGGTGCCGTTTCATGTGAGTGACAATCCCATAGTGTGTGTTATCAAAGACACAATCTGAGAGAACTGAGTGATCTTGTATGAAAACATCAGTCTCTCGCGTGATCTAATGTTATTTCCTGTATCAGTTCTCACGTGTTTGATTGTAAAACGTGGTCTGTAGACAAGGCAGAGTTGTCTGCAATTTTTCCTATTGAGAAGTTATGTAATGTGTGACCCCCTGTTGCCGATCTGTTGTGTATTGTGCACAACCCCAGCTAGATGGTACCCCAGACAGTCATGGAGTGTGAGAAGAGCAGCGATCCAATGACTTTGAAAATCGTGCAGTGTGAACCCGACATAAACCAGCATCTAAAAGGCAATGCGTACTGGAGACTAGCCATACTAATGTTTAGGGAAACCAGTTTGACTGTATTTATTATTGGTGTTTTATTTAGGCAGTGAGTCCTGATGTACATCCATTATTTAATAGGTCCCAAGGTGGGTCTTGGGTTTTGTTTTGATGTACTGTAAATTAGTGAAATGTAATTCCTGTGAGAAGGAACAAAAAGGAAAGATAGATCCTGTAGGGTGGAGTGTTTTGGACCTAGTTCATTATCAATATTCAGCCCAGATTTTTTTCCCCATGAGTTTGGAAGCAAACCTACAGCAGATGGATAGACTGTTCAAACAGTCTGTACTGGGGACAGATTCATCAGACCTGCGTCAAGTGAGGGTTTTGGTGCAGGCCCAACGGTTTCTCGATTATAGCAGTTTCAATCAGAGGAACGTTGTTTTAGCTATGTGCACTGCAATTACAGGGGTTGAACGAAAGCCAGAAAGGAAACTGTTGCTTCTAGTAAAGACTCCACTTGTTATGCAGAGGAAAAATAAGACACCAGTAGGAGGCAAACGTTGGAAAATTCCACCAGCAACCAATGATCGGACTGATAGAGCAACTTTTGGAAAGTTTCTCATTACCCATTTTGACTCATTACTCAATTTGCGTCTTGTTTGTCTACAGTAATTGTCTTCTACAGTTCCGGAACGACAAGATTAGAAACTTGTTCTAGAGGACTATAAATAAAACACAATAAAACTGGTCAGAGTTTTTCCAGTTCTTTCCTTTGTGACTCTATTTAGGTTCAGTTACCCGCAGTGTGTTCTTGTTATAGGTCAGGCAAGGGCCTTTTATACTACAATGGGCATTTGACAAACAGTTCCTTCGTTCTTTTTAAACATATAATTAGACGAAAATGCCACAAGACAGAATCAAAGCCATAATTAGTCCAAGTGTAAAAGTAGTTTCGCCTTGTCTTGACGTGGTTAGTTTCTGGTCGAGGTGACAGATCCCTAAATCACGGAAAGCTCGTGTGAACCCTGTCTCTTTCTCATCTCTCATGGCTGCCCTCTCGTCTAGAGCCTCCGAAACATAAACAGTATATTTGGTGACGGTGTGTGGGGTTTGTCAGATTTATGGGCATTACACTTTGAGGAAAGGAGGGAAAACTCACAGCGGGTGAGATTGGTACATGCTGGAACTTCTTAAGGAAATTTAGGAGGAACTTCAGTTGGTACTTCAATTAAACACAACTGAGAAGTTCAACAAATATCTTTCGAGCAATAAAGTTATCCTCTGGTTTTCTTTATTATTGAGTAAAGAGATCATTGATGATGGCACATTTAAAGCAAGATTTCGTAGTAATTCTTTGGTTTTGATGAAGCAACAACAGGCAAGAAAAGATGTTTCAGAGATGTTCTTCTCAGCCAGGCTGGCCTTGACCTCTGACCCCATAATGCAGGGGAACCCATGCAATGTTGCGTTCCCAATGCAGCTTCTTGGTGGCTGGGTAATCTCAGAGGTCATGCTCCCTGTGGGAACAAGGCTCCCGGGTTCCTCTTTAGGCCAGAGATGACTTGTAAAACATGACCACAGGAGAGAGATAGGCCACTTTGACCTGACATGAAACTGTAGATTCTCAGACCAAGACTAATTTATAATTTAGTGCTTCCTAAGTACTCTCTACTTTAAACCTACCCAGTTTTATGCCTGATTTCAGGAGCACTGTGTAGTTAATTTATCTATTCATAGATCTAAGATCCATGATGCTTTTTCAAGGCATCATTCTAACTAAAACAAACCATATAAGTGATGATTTGAAAGATTTTTAATAATTGATATAGCCAAGTGAGCTTGGCTTGATTTCTATAGAGTGTGATGTTAGCTAACAATGTGAAACTCCATTTAGCATAAAAAGACATTTAAAAGGCATCAAAATATTAAGTAATTATCTATTCTAATCTTTTATTCATGCAATATACTATCTACTATCTATTAACAACACTTCTCTTGACTCCACCATCTTGATTGTTTTGTTTTGATTCATTAGGCTTGTTGCAGATAGTGTTGGGAAGGATACTTTAGAAATGTAATAGGTTACAGATTACAAGTTACAACATTTAAAATGTTATAAGTAGTGTAACGATTTCAATTACTTTTTTTAAATGTAACTGATTACATTTGATTACTTTTTGATTACTTTTCTAAATTTCTAATGTATGTTTGACTGTTAATCTGTTAATAAAACTGTTAATCATTTTGAAACATTTAAAGCAGGCAGGGTTCACTAGGGTGACCACCTGGCAATAGATCTGTTGTGGGACAGTAGATGTGATTTTGCGGGACAATGTGGGACACGTGTGAGACAGATACGTTTACTACTGTTATGCTATGTAAATACTGATTTACATCCGTTGTCATATGTTTCTGAGCACACATATGTAAGTATGAGAGTGAAGAGAATCCACCTGCGAGAGAAGAGATTTGTGTTTGCGCATTTTGATGCGCCCTCGCATTACAATAATGCGCTCTGGACATTTGTCATTAAAATAACACCATAGAAACCGCCTCAAACAAACTATTAAATTAGGAAGAAAGTCATGTCTGAAAGCTGCATCGATTTTTTTAATGGTTAAAATCAATGGAGAATAAGAATCAATGGAGAATTCGTGTTTTTCGATATTGTATGTGCTCGACCATTTCCGTTGGTGGTGCTAGATCGCTTGATGAAAACTATTTTGCAAAAAGAATAAATAAAAAGGTTTCCTAAAAAGGCAAAAGAACGTATATACGTTTTCTTAATATGACAGTTAAAAACCAACAGACTGATGAAAATGCGGGACATTTTCTCAATATGCGACGTGCGGGACAAGGGGTGAAAATGCTGTGCGGTACAACACAAAGCGGGACGGGTGGTCATCCTAGGGTTAACCTTACAATAGTACTCAACACTGATTAATGACTTTCAAAATCCTTCATTACTTGAATTAAGGTTACAATTTATTTTTAAAGGACAGCCACCACAAAATCAGACTTCAGCACCTCTTTCTACTTTGAAATCAATTAATTTTGTGTGTGTGTGTGTGTGTGTGAAAATATTCAAATGTAACCTCCTTTGTAATTGTTGACATTTTCATAAGTAGCTGTAATTTACACATTAAATTACACATTAAATTACACATTAATTACACATTTTTTTCCTCAGTAACTGTGATGGATTACAGTTACTTTTTGTAATTAAATTACGTAACGCAGTTACATGTAACTAGTTACTCCCCAAGACTGGTTGCAGTGCATTTTGGTATTGCATTTTCTGCAGAAGTATGCATGTGACAATAGGCGCGTTTCCATTACAGATTTGCGCAAAACTTCGGCGATATTTTATAAATGTCGATAAAAAAGTATTGCAAAATGACGGCGTTTCCATTAACCAATGTTATGTGACTAAAATGTAACCTTTTGCCTCTCACGATAAGTCATGGCAACGGATTTTGGTGGGATTTTGGCTGTATTTATCCAAAGGAGGCGTATGCGTGTATCTTTAGGGAAGCAACGAGGAGAGCCGCTTCAGAAACATGCGTGGCACGTCTGGTATAAACAAGCATTGACTAGAGTGGCCGCAGTCAGCTTCAGTGGCCATATCAGAGCCACACTGCACCGCAGACGTGTGCAGTGTAAATTGTCTAAGCATTAATGGCAGGGAAAGCCCCTTATACTCAAGAGAGGCAACGTATGAAATGTTTCTTGGAGGTTATAGTACATTGAAGAATGATCATATGACTTTTTACATACGCCATGTGACCTGTAAATCGAATTGCCTGAAAAACCACCTCATGCGAGCGTAAAAACTTTTTTGCGATATATGGGAGTTTTTGCGAAATTGGGTAATGGAAACGCGCCTAATGTCTTAGATATTGGCTAAAATAAAGTTTCTTAATTTATGCTTCTTAACTTCTAGAACAGACTTCTTGTCAGAAGACTAAATGCTAAAACGCTGTCAAATGCAAGCAGCCCACTGAGTTTCGGCCGTTATTATATGTTCTCTAAAGAACGTTGTAGCTATTTCAATCATACAAATGTGTCTTTCTGTGTGTGTGTGTGTGTTCTGCATCTAAGCCCTGTAAACAACCAGCTGAGAGGCCTAACAGACTTTTAATGCAGCTGTCAAAATTCACAACTCCCACAATGCAGACATCACAGTCCAAAACTCTCACACTTGCTCACTATTATTCCCCTGAGCTGTCCTTTTGAAATCCATCACAGAAAAAAGCGGAAATCCAAGAGTCTGCTGGTAATTGCTATGATTGATGATGATTTGTTTTTTACGATAACACAATTTAAACAGCATTCCTTTTCAGAGTTACTGTTAATTATCAGTACTCTACAGCCAAGCCGTATAAACCTGTCCTGCACAGTTCGGTCAAATAACGCTCATAAATCTTTTTGGGTTTTTTTGAAAGCATTGGAAGGTAGATTTGGACCTTTTGTCCCAATAAAGCATCTTGAATCTGCACTTTTACTTATGGCCCATTACTCTACCTTGGCTCTGATCAGCTATACTGGGGTAAATGGCCCCGTCCACACATATGGAAATAGTGAGCTCAGAGCACCGCAGTTTAGCTATGAGAAAAATGAGGCTAGACTGTGTGTGTGCGTTTGTCTATTTATGTGAGTCCTTATGAAAAATAAGCGATCAAGTTGCTTTGCAGTGTGTGTGCGTGCGAGAATGATTCTATGCAGATCTTGGTCAGTCTTTCAAATGTTTGGTTTCACGTTGGCATGTGAGGCAGACTGGGACTAAATGTGTTTTTCAGTGCAAAAACCTGCGTCTTATTTGCTAAGCACCTGCAATGCAGTTTATCACGCCACTAAATGGTGGTAAAAGGACATTTCTATTTATATTAAGATGATTTTGGCAGTTAGTTTGTGTTTAACACTAATTTTATGGTAGCTGTTTAGCTTTCCCAATTTTCAAAATTCATTTAGTGCAAGGATTCGAAAACTTTTTTGTCAGCTGAACCCCTTTGACCTAAGATATTTTACGTCAAAATTTTCCGCTATTTTAACACCCTGAAATTTTACACTAATATTTTAAATGAATATTAAACAACACACTTTCATGTTCATGGTTCACGGTCAGTACCATAACGTACAGGTAAACAAAAACAATGTTTATCTTACTTTAGTATGTTTTAATTAAAAAATGTTAATAAAAAAATACATTTTTTTAAATTTTTTAATTATTAGATTTTTTTCAGTAACTCACAAACTTTCTGCAGTTTAACCTGCAGTTTGGGAAACTCTGATTAAGTGAATTGAGCACTAAAACAATGCTAACATGTCTTTTAAATAAAATTCTGTTTACCACCTGATTTTTGTTAATTAGCATTAAGTGAGCCAGACAGATAGCACTGAATTTCAATGGCAATTGCAGGTGGTTAGTGAATAAGACACATTTTGCGCAACTTCATAAATTCACAGTCTCTTTCTGTTATTCCATTTTGTGTTTCACATCTTTGCCTTACATTGTTAATGAGCTGGGACTCTACATTGCATTTACAGCTGGTCATTTTCACAATGGCGAAAGGTGTGAGATCATAGAAGAGAGTGTTGAAGGAAAGGAGGACAAAGGGAGCGAGTAAATGCCTGGAGTCACAGGGGTTCATTGTCCAGTTCTGTTGAAACAGCTGTGCTGTTAGTTTTGAAGAGTCAAGTTGTATGGCGACCTACGATTTTTAGTCATCTTATTGGAAAGGTTTATACATACAGACTGTGTAATAATTGCATACATGTACACACTCAACACAAGATCCAGAAATACGCAGTTCATCTGGAACGCTGAGGTGAACGTGTTCTGTTGTTTTGGGAGACAATCCAGATACTGGCTTATTTTGGACCTTGAAATGAAGTGTGCAAGGATGTGCTGCCAACATGGCGATTCGTTTCGAAAAAGCAGGAGAGAAACAAGCACATAGAAAGACATGCTTCAGAGGAGAGGTGAAGGAGTGCAACCTCTTTGAGCTGATGAACGTTTTAAGCGGCGCCACGGAGTATCTGGCATTTGGATCCAGCTCAGATTAATCTACATTAAATCAAATCTCGCGCCATAATTCAGAAACATAGTATACAATGGTATACGACACCTCGCATGAAATAAAACATGTTTTAATGTTACTATAAATGCAGATAAATTACATTTATGAAAGCTCACTTCACAAGTTTTTAGACGTAAGGAAGACTGAGGCTGCTTGTTTTTTCATAGTTTCTGTACAATCACATATTGGCTGCAAAAATAAGATATGATTTTAGCAGTGTTGGGGGTGACGCATTACAAGTAACACGAGTTATGTAATCAGATTACTTTTTTAAGTAACTAGGAAAGTAACCCATTACTTTTTAATATAGAGGGAAATATCTAAGTTACTTTTTCAAATAAGTAACGCCAGTTACTTTATTTCCCATGTCTTGACTGACAGCTCTTGTGTTGCCATGTTGAGAGAAATCAGGAGTAATTGCAGAGGCATTGTGTGTGCTTTGTGAACATGATGCTTACTGTAGTTCTAGACTAAATGTGAACATGTATTTACTCATCTGACCTGCACAAAAACAGATCCAGTATTCATCAAATGCAAACTCAGAATATTATACAAACCTGCAATAATTAAATATTTTAAAGTCCCCCTGTAGTGAAAATCAAGGTTTTTTTTATGTTGTTTATTTGTCTATGTGGTGTTTTTAATATGCTTTTAGACAAACCATGTGCCAATCCATTTATCAACACCATTGCTGAGTATTTTCTCCTTAAAACTGTAGTTTCCCAATGGCAGTCACAGAAAGGCGGTTTGAAACTGCCCTTTTTTTGCTACGTCACAAATTTCAACAGCCAATCATGTCAAGGGATCCTATCATTAGCATATCATTAACTGTGCTGCAAAGCAGAGGGTCTAGTGAGAAGGCATACGTTTTTCTGTAGATGTTTCGCTAACTGTTAATATTTCCCTCTATTTTCACGATGAATCATTTTTGTTATTGCTGAATAGTGTTGAACTTTCTTCTGCTGCGTCATATTCTTCAAGCAATTTGTTTGAGCTGTGCCCTCTACTGTACAGACATGAATTCACCTTTCCTTCAGCCTGAGGCCTATTCATTTCACTTTTGTTGTGAAAGGGCTTTTATATTTCTAAAAGACAAACTTTTTATATTAAAAACAAACAAGCAAGCCCTGCCCAGATTTAAAAAGTAACTCAAAAGTAATGTAACGCATTACTTTCCATAAAAAGTAACTAAGTAACTTAGTAACTTTTTTTAGGGAGTAATGCAATATTTTAATGCATTACTTTTAAAAGTTACTTTCCCCAACAGTAGATTTTAGTATGATTTTGTTTGTTTGTTTTTTTATTAAACGTTACTGGCTTTCATCACCTTGCACTTCATATTGAAAACTACAGTTGACATATAAACAATATGCGACTGTTTTTCCATTAAAGATGTAGTAGACATCCTGTAGACATCATTAAAGCTAAAGCGTTATCTATAATTGCGTATTTTATTGAGTTAGGTGTGCAATGTTGCCAATAACTACTTTTATACAAGTAATTGCACCCTTAAAGGAAGATATATCACTCGGCCTGTGACATTAAATATGGGCCATGAAACTTTCCTAAAAAACATCAGTTTCCACCTCTTTGTTTGAGCTTCTGTCTTTCAGAGCCAGAGGCATAATGTGCATAATCCTGACATTGTTGTCAGAAGTTTTGAACCTGGGCAAACCCAGTTTAGCTTTTCCCAGGGCGAAATGAGGACTCAAGTTAAATGCAGCATCACAGACATGTCAGCAAATTTACAGAAGACGTTGTTTGTGAACACACAGTTATGCTTCCTCTTCCCAAAGCTGTAAAAAGACAGTATGGGCCTGGCCTTAGATATTCACATATGTCATCATTGCATTTATGGTGCTTTTGTTCAAACATTCCTTTATTTGCTGTCACTTTATACCTTTGTACATTTATAGTTTTATTGGCTGAGTTTTTGCCAGTGTAATTGCGAAAGTGTTTGCTGACTGTAATGTGTTGAGAGTCAAACATTGTTATCTCGTTGGTGTGTCTGTGTGTATGTGTTACCAGATTTACTGTATGTTTGTTTTAAAGAAAAAGTAGTGTAGGCAAAGAACAGCACTTCCTTTTAAAAATGTGTTGTGAAACATCAGCACTTTAGCATTGACCTTCTTCTGTGGTCAGTTTTTACTTTCCAATCGAATACTTTCGGATCTGTTACTGTAAAACAATTAAATTTATTGTTCAAATTTAGTTATCAAAGTCTTCATTAACTGAATACCCTTAAACCCCTAAATCTGATGTAATTTAGTCTTTTTTTCCTGTATAAGTATTTTGTATAGTTTATAATAAGAATATTACCTGTTGTTGTTTTCATTTTCCAGTCTTATTACTTTTAATTTTCACGTGATCCTGAAGACCTTAATTAGTTGCTTCAGGTGTGTTTGATTAGAGTTAGAGCTAAACTTTGCAGGACAGTCGATCGCCAGGAACAGGGTTGGGCACCCCTGCTATAAGTGATACAGTATACATTGTGAAATGTATTTGTTGCATTCTCATTGCTGCCACTAGGGGCGTTATAGCATGTATTAGCATAAGCTCTCTTCTATTGCCAATTTTCCTTTTCAGGTTAACTACTTTCAGATCTTTTAAAGGATATGTTTCCAAAACAGCTGTCAATAATTTGTATCATATTGATCCCTTCAACTCACTGATTAAACAATCCAGTTCTTAAGAGTTCGCTGGAGGGAATAATGATGTAAAGTTGTGGTGTGTTTCTCATAAAACAGTATCATACGACTTCAGAATACTTAGAAAATAGCACATGGAGTACTTTTATAATACATTTCTGTACTTTTTGAAACTCAAAAGCTCCAGTCCTCATTCATTCAAGTTGCATAGAAAAGGGCAACCAGTGAAATACTCAAAATTGCTGCTTTTGTGTTCTATAGAAAAAAGAAAGTCATACAGGTTTTGAAATGCTGGCAATAACTAACAACAGAATTTTCATTTTTGGGTGAACTATCCCTTTAAGAACATAAAGACAATCCTCACTTCCTGTTGGCATTTTAGGAGAACCAAAATTAATGATTTCACAACAAACTTTCACTCATAGCATATCAATAGATGGACAAAGCTGTACAGAAGAGCTGACAGCAAGGGAGGTTGCTTCATTACAGTGCAGCATGATCTCAGTCTGACATTAACGGTTTGTATGTGTTTACAAGGACAGTTTGCTGACAGTCACCTTGTCAACACCGCAATATAGTGGCGTAACGAGACCAAACAAGATTGCTGCCATTATAATCAATCTACACCGCAAGGGCATGATCTAGTTTTGTCACGGTGTGTTGCGCCACTCGCTCGCAGTGTTAGTTGACCAGAAGAAAAAGAGCTCACAGCTATTCTAGGAGAGAGCGAGACCCAATCATATCAGTTACTGTAGCATATCAGCCGTCACTACCTTAATCTTTCTAAAAACTGCAGTGTTCCCAATATGATCTGCTCTGTTTCTTCTCATCCTTATCATATCTTTCATCAGCAGTGTGGTTATGTGATTTACGCAAGTGATAGGGACAGGAAATAAAAGGTTTATGGTGTATGCGAGAGTTTGTATGAGTGCAGTGCCAGCTGCTGAAAATCTACACTGGTGAGAACGCAGTGCAGATGGATCGCTGGGCAGCGTGAACACTCCCCTGTCTCCTCTTCTTGCCAGTTACATCTGTATCGCAAGACTCCCGTCTCCCACAGATCTCCTCCAATATGCCATTGAAGACTCCAACAGTAACAAACTCTGACCTGCTCCTCAACTCCTTTTGGTGTAGCATCAGTCATCTTTCATTAGGACAGCATGATTTTCCAGTCTTTGTTTATCGATGTTTGAAAGTGGGACACTGAAGCGATAGCAGGAGTCCAGAAGTTCATTCCAATCCAGAAATCTCATGGACCTTCTCCTCAGCAAGCAATTTGCTGTAATGTTGAGTAAAGGCTGGAATACACTACACGGCTATTAAAATCTGAACAGATTTAAGCATCACACAGCTGTTGATCTGAATGGTTACAGATGAAAAACTGGGCATTGTACACTAAATAATTGAGGATCACACACTGCCAGACTTTTTAAGTCATTCTGAACACAACAAACTTGCATCATCCTCATGTTAATTGAAACAGTCTGAATCTCAAAAATGTGTGTTCATCATACATGACATTCTGTAAATATCAACTCTGGCTGCCCAAAATCTGCAGACTGGCTCTGACATTCAGCAACTAGTGCTGACCTATCTCTATTGCAAATCTGGGCAAAAGTTGTGTAGTGTATTCCAGTGTTAAAGAGATAGTTCACCCAAAAATGAAAATTACCCCATGATTTACTCACCATCAAACAACAAGGTGTGTATATGATTTTCTTCTTTCATTTGAATTCAGTTGCGTTTATATTAAAAAATGTCCTGGCTCTTCCAAGCTTTATAATGGCAGTGAATGGGGAGGTCGAGATTTTGAAGCCCAAAAAAAGTGGATCCATCCATCATAAAAAGTGCTCCACATGGATCAGCGTTTAATAATGGCCTCCTGAAGTGAATAGATGTGTTTGTGTAAAAAAATCTACATTTAAAAATGTATAAACTGTAATCTCTAGCTTCCGCTAACTGTCGTACACGTGTTCACGAGAGAGTGGCATTCTAGTAGATGAAGTATGACGTGGAAGTGCAGAGGAGAGAGCAAACAAAACACCGGTCACGAATTAGAAGTACAAAACATGGATTTGTAAATAAAAAATGTTGGAGGATTTCGATATAAGCCAAGAGGAGAAAGAAAACTTTGCTTCCTGTGCTCCTGTAAACAAACTTGGTTCTTGCGAGACTAACATATTCTCACCGGAGCTTTCGCTACACCCACGTCCTACGTCATCCTCTGGAACGCTGTTCTCTCGTGATACGACAGTTAGCGGAAGCTAGCGATTACGGTTTATAAAGTTTTAAATATGTGACCCGTGCTGGCAAAATGAGTCGGAATGCGCACAGTCTAATTTTGAGCTACAGGCAAAAGAAGTAAAAATGTCAGTTTTGGTCGAATTTGAGGTTTTCACAAAAATGAGTTCATTAAGCCCTCTTCTAGCGATCCCAATGCTCCAAATAGTAATTAAACATCTAAAATGATCTTTATTTGTACGTTTTCTGAGAGGAGTATCTTTTCTCTGCTCACTTCTGGGCGACTGCTGCTGCTTCTCACCACAAGTTATAGGTCTGTTGTTTCAAAGTGCATCATTCCAGCTTTGTGAATATTCATATCGAATTCTCGATGACATGAGTCCAAACCAGTGAAATATGATTTCTAAACCCATGCTGATGAAAACAAAACGATCACGCTGACTGACATTTGCAAAGCGTGTGCATAAGATGCGCCTTTCCCAGAGAACGTGTGATCTCCCTATAAAGTAGCAAATAAAAAAACTTATTTTTGAAAATTTGCTCATTGCGACTCATTTTGCCAGCACGGGTCACATATGTATATTTTTCTTACACAAACACATTGATTCACTTCAGAAGGCCTTTATTAATCCCCTGGAACTGTGTGAAGTACTTTTTATGATGGATGGATGTACTTTTTTGGACTTCTATTGAATATCAACAGCCATTCACTGCCATTATAAAGCTTGGAAGAGCCAGGACATTTTTTAATATAACTCCGAATGTATTCATCTGAAAGAAGAAAGTCATATACACCTAGGATGGTTTCACGTGGAGTAAATCATTGGATAATTTTCATATTTGGGTGAACTATCCCTTTAAGTCAAGTATGTTTCTTCATAGTTGAGATAGGATAGGTGCTGAGTTCTGTAACTCAGACATCCATTTTAAGCAAGTAGGTCCATTTGATGGCAATTTTGGTAACATCCCTGTCAGCTCTTATTTCCACCCTGCTCACAAGACCACCATAACGTTGTTTTGGGATACTGGTGTTCCCACCAAGTTTTTAAACTTTCTTAAACATAAAGACTTCCTTGGTCAACCAGTATCCAGAAAGTACAAGCTGGTTGACATGAATTTCTAGGCTTATTAGTGCTTGTTTTGTTTTGGTCTACCTGGTGGACCCCAGAAATGCTGGTGAACCAAGCATGGTGAGGCTTGCTGTAGAAATTCTTGTTGGTGAAGCAAGTTAGGGGCACTAGTGCTTCCACATCAAAGATGAGAATCCAAAAACTACATATACTGGTCTTTTTAACGAGGATGCTGTAGCCTCCATATGAATTCTAAAACACCAGCTCTGTAGTCTGGACTGTGTTAATGAACAAGAACTAAACTGTTGGGAAGGTAGGACCATTTGGGACTTCTCCAATTCTATATCATTTCCTTCCATCCTCATTCTCTTCTTCCTTTGACGGAGTTACTCGTCCCACTCAGTTGGGCCGTGGGAAGATCCCCCAACCATCATCCCGCCCCCACCCCAAAACAGAACAAACTCAAAACAAACAGGGAAAGTCTTTGGATGAAAGTTTCTCGATGGAGCTATATTTAACCGCACATGGTCAAGGGAGACATCACCCCAACTTCCTCTCTCTTTTTCCCTCCCTTCATTGCTCACTTCTCTCTTTTCCTTCCATCTCTCACTGTGCCATTTTCCACTGTCAGAGAATCCAGCACACTATTATTACAGTTAAACTATAACAAATTAGAATTAAAAAAAGCTTTGCACCCAAAAATTAAATTCTGTCATCTACTTAAGTGAGGTTGTTCAGCTCCAAAAAGGACTGAAAGGTACTGTACCTTTAAAATAAGAAGTTCATGCACAATATTAAAAAAAGTTTAAGAACAGACCAAAAATATTGTATGTTCTAGTGCCTTTAAAATTTCTTTCATGCTTCTGTTTGTAATGCATATGGAAACTAATGATGTTTCTTCTTTCTGCTGATGCTTCTTCTGTGGTGTCAAGTACTTCTGGCAGTATGCATGACTATACCTGTGTCCCAATTTGCAAGCTATCTGCCCTAAATAGAATTTGTGATTAGTAGTCTAGAATACTATTAAGGTGGATAGTATGAGAATTGGAACGTAGTGTGGAAGACTGATGAAGTGGGTGCCAAACAGGAAGTGAGGTTGGATCTTTGCAATGCTTTGAGCTACTGAAATGAATCTTGGTACAGTAATTATCATTACCACTACGAACCAAGAGTACCTGAGTGATTTGAGACTGCACCACCTATTGGTCACGAAATCTGAAAAATGACTTTTTTGCTTAGAGTAGTTTGGGGTAAAATAATGAGAACATAAAGGGGCATAACGAGTTGAATAATACACAGTCTAATCTGGCCATATTGTGCATGTACCATTTTGAATTTTGTCGAAAAATGCTGTATTTTACGAACGCATTGCCATGTTGTTACAAAACGTGGTATGTGTCATCAACACCATGTCCTGAGGGTGTCTGAGAAAATTGAGGACAGCGCCTCCTTGTGGCCAAGTGACTTTCTTGCTTGTATAGTGAATAGACCAGCAGAGTTTAGGCAGAGAAAGCAAGTTTTTTTCAGTGAATAACATAAGTTAGGGATAATGTACAGTCATAAATAATAATCAGCTAAACAATTAAACATAATTATCAATCAGAATCAAGTATTCCAAATAATAATATTTACAAGGTAAATTAATATCAGTGTGCAGAGGACAAGAATAAATGTTTGAGCTACAGAAAGGATGAGAACAGTGGCCTGGAACGAGAGGTGAAACTGAGATCTGTTTCCAATCATGAGAAGTAGAGAGAGACAGGAAATAAAATAATTAAACGGATGAATCAACTACAGATTCTTCTCTATGTTCTCCATATCTTCAATTTTATCCCTCTGTGGTCTTTGTGGAAGAAGTTGGAGGGATGCAGAGGAGGAAAGGACGACGTGTGCCGAAGAGAAAAAGGGGGGAAAAAGACAAAGTGGGTGGGTGGAATGTAGGCAGGCAGATATTCAAACGTTCCTCATGCTTTATGGAAGAGGAATGAAACCCTTATGGAGGAAAGGAGGGGGAATAAGACAGATAGAGGGAGAAGAGAAGGAGCGGGTGGAGTGGACAAAGGAAAGTACCTGGCAGGACCGTGTGGAGGTTGTCAACTCAGATCCATGTGGATTTAAATCATTATGTCGAGGTTTATGTTTTGCAGTGTGTCAATCTGGTAGATTGCCAGAAGAAAGCGGGAGTGAGTGGGTGAGTAAGGGCCCAGATTGAAGGAAAATATGTGTGTGTGGTTGTGATGGAAGAAAGGGAAATTCAGAAGTGCTTACAGTGCCCAAAGTGCATATATTACTCCACAGAAAACCATACGCCTCTCTGCAACCTTCCATACAACCCACTCATTACCGACACAAACATTTGCAGAGTCTACAATCCTTCCCAAATCACTTTAAGGAATAGTTCAGCCAAAAATGAAAGTTCATGTCATCATTGTGTCACATTGTATGCTGTTTAAAAATTGTATGCCTTTCTGGTAGGCCACTAGTGTCCGTCGCTCATCTGTGATAATATTGACTCTGAGTTCTGGCTTTCTGAGCCCAGCTGGTTTTGTGTTTTCAGGGATTTTGGGCTGTGGATTTTTACTACACACTTGCATACACAAATGCAGTGACTCATACATATACGCATTCAAACCACAAAAAAATTGCAATGTCACCCAAAAATCCATCAACATTAAAACCTGGGGGATTTCTCCTCTCACACAAATGGAAATTGAAGGTGGGGCTTAAAATACTTAACTCAATCTGTACAACAGGGGTCTTTTTAAGTCAAAAACTTGAATGGTACCATATTAATGTGCCAAAAGTATGTGGTCAGTCAGTCAGAGTTTTTCTCTGTTTTTGAAAGAACTCTTTTTCATGCTCACCAAGCCTGCATTTATTTGATCAAATATACAGTAAAAATTGTGAAATTTTATTACAATTTAAAATAACTGTTTTCTATTTTGATGTATTTTGAAATGTGATTTATTCTTGTGAAGCAAAGCTTAATTTTCAGCATCATTACTCTAATCTTCGGTGGCACACGATCCTTCAGAAATCATACTAATATGCTGATATTTCTTATCTAGTGAAACATGTAGTTTAACTTTAGCTTCTTTACTTTGAAGTTAGAGTCATCCTGTAATAATAGCTGAATCCAGTTGTTGAGAAAATGAAAAAAGGCTTCAGCAGGAGTGTGTAACGTTCTCATGGTTCTTCTATCATGTCTTCACTCCACAGCCCAGACTTTCCCAGATCTGTTTGTGTACATGGGGAGCTGTAAAGTCAGAATTATTCATATACTGTGAAAAAAGACCACAGCTTTTCTCATTTTGAAGTGTGCGCATGTGTCAAAAGAAGTCCATTTTTTATCTCCCTTTTGCGATCTGGCACCGGTTTTTGACTTGTGAGGTAACGTTTGCAGTTTTGAAACCTCATCCACCCCACATGGATACTCAAAGGAGCAGCGGTACAGCAGGGCTTGAAGCAATCTCTCTCTTGGCTGGGTGGAAAATCGAAAACAGCTAATGAATGAAAGCAAGATAGAGTTAGTTTTCGTTCCCTCTCTGTTCAACGTTTTTGCCTGATTTTCTCATTTGTGGTGGAGTTATTTCTCAGGCTTAATGAGGCACAGTGGATTGCAGCTTTGAATGCAGAACGGAGCGTGTGCGTCGAGCCAGATCTTTAACACAAAGCAGCTTACGCAGTTCGTATACAGCCGTCTGAGTTTCACAGTCATGTCAGGGATTTGGCCCGCCTGATACTTCCCTCAGCATAAGCACCTTGGCAAATGGGATCTGAACAAAAAAAAACAGTAATAATAATTGTGAAACATCTAGAAAGTCCTTGTGGGCTCTGCAAGGATGCAGAAGTCTGACACCAGAGATGTTGGGTTTCAAAGGGAAAGTTCATCCAAAAATTAAAGTTCTGTCATTGTTTATTCAACCTCATGTCGTCCTGTATGACTTTATTTCTGGTCCAGAGATGTTCAGTAGAATGTCCAAGCTGCTCTTTTCCAAGACCACAACAGGAAGTATGTCTTTTAGAGATGATTTAAGAGATCACAAAAGAGAAAGTTAGTTTGCAGTGCCATGATTTAGTCGCAGTATGGACTCCAAATCCTTGTTGTTCTCTGAAACACTGGAAGTTTTTGTTTATCCACCCCGTTTTTTCTAATCTTGCCGCACATGCCTAAAATGATTCTCCTCAAACACTGCTGCTGCAGTTTCCCCCGAGATTGTGGCTTTGTAGATGTAAAAGTGAAGCAGATGGTTGTCAGATATTCCACTGATGAGCTTGTTTGCCATTGTGGTCGTGTGGTGGGTCATTGGCATATCCTCAAAACCAAGCTTGACCTGAGTTAAACTGAATTTTGTGGAAAAATGTATTTAGGGATTAGGGAAGACTTGGGGATTGTCCACTTAAAAATGAACATGCAATCCTTCCACCCTTACGTTGTTTTAAATCTGTGACTTTATTTTTGGAAGACCATATTTTGAACAATGTAGGTACGGTTACATTTCAGAGAAATTTTGTGCGTAAAAAGCTCCATTGTCTAATGTCAGTAATGTATAAAGCACAGCTCACTCAGAAGTCACTTTCAATGGTGCGAATTTGAGTGACCAACTTGAATGTGTTGCAAAATCCGTGTGTGGAAATCTTTCGCTCTCACACGGAATTCCCCATTGCGCAGATTGCTATTGAAATTACTGGATTTTGTCAGCAAATATTCAACAAACAGTAAATGTGACCACACTTTAAGGCTTTCAAACTTTCAAAAATTGTAGAGCATTTATATATAACCCAAAACTTTTTTCTCAGCTCATGAGCGTCGGCCTGGATTGGCGCACACGTGTCAGCTCTCTCATGCCAGCGGTTCTGTGGCGCTTCTCGCAACTGATCACAACCATTACAGATGCTTGCATATGGATCATCACTTTGACTGAGAAGATTCTCATGCTTGATTTATGTGCGTTTGGAGCCATGATTTCACAGATGGCAGTGTGTTTTCTGTTTCTGCAAGGCAATGCATGTCTGAAAGCCTCTTTCTCTTCTTTTGTCATCTGCTTTCTTCAAGTTGTAAAATATGTGGACTGTATGATGTCAGAGGTACATTCCATGTGCAGTATTTCAGGTGCACACACACTACCATAGTGGGGGCTTTCCATTGACAATACTGAACAAATTGTTTGATTTGATTAAGACTTTGTACATTTATTAGGCCATTTTCCTTGTGGGGACTTTTCCAGTGATGATTTTCTTGTGCTATTGTTCGCTAAATTGTTCATTTAAGACTAAAGGTCTCTGCACACTGAGTCCGAAATTTTCGTCCGACATTTTCGCACGTTAAAAAATAAATACGACCTCACGTTGTGTCAATCACGTTTGCACACTGCCTCCGAAATTTTCGTCCGTCAAAAAAAATTCGGATCAGGTTCGATTTTCTGCGTTTTCACATCCGTAGCATGCATTTTGATAGGAAAGGATGGGGAATACGAAAAAACGGAAAAAAGCATGCGAAAATTTCGGACTCAGTGTGCAATGACCTTAACGGTTCAAAAAAAAAACATTTTATATTAATTGAAATAATACGGAAATATTGCCTCGGGAACTAACTAAAAGAAAATTTAAGTAGAAGTACTACTGAAAAAGTTTAAATTAAAGCACTAAAATTACTAAAAATAAATGTAAAATAATAATAAATTAAAGCTAAATTGAAATTCAAAAAGTTAATTAAAATGAGAAAAGCACATAACAAAATTACTAAAATTTAAACTAAAACTGAAAATATAAAAATAAAAGCTAATTCAAAATATGAATAATATAATAGTACATAAATAATACTAAAAACACTCTGGATTGCCTCTATCCCACACATTCCCACCATTTTTAATTTTATATTGAACATTTTTAAAAGTTGCTTTATGTAGAATAAAGCTTTTAAAAAAACACAACGATGTTGTTTATAATGGGAGTTATCAAAATTTTCTGTATGTATATTCATACAGAATTTTGGGGGTGAGGAATAAACCAGAAGTGCATTGAAACTAAAAGAAAAGATGATTTTATATGTAATTCTATACCATTTACAGTTTAACTATCAAAATTATGCCTTTTTGATATATTAATTATTTTATTAATATATCAAAAAGGCATAATTTTGATAATTAAACTGTAAATGGTATGGAATGTAAAGAGTAGCATTACAACTAAAATAAAAGGGCTAGATTAAAAAATAAATAAATAAATAAATAGATAACTTTCGTTATAAACAACTATGTCTCTGTTGACCATGAGCTGGGGGCCACAATAAAAGTTTTAATTTTTTACTATCTTTGTGGAGACATCTGAAGACATGTGGAGATCATTCAGCTGGTGTGTTTAGACTGAGTTACCGTCTACAAGGACGCTTTACAAAGCCAACAAACCCACTTGAGATTTTCAGTTCAGTCCCATCAGTCTGTTTGAATGGTAAACTTGTGCTGCATGTCATCTTGATGATGAATGAGTTTTCATTCTTTCTCCTTCTGTCCTGTTCTCGCTTTCTCTACTAATGAAGTGTTAATCTTACAAGCCAGTCTTTAAAGATCTGAGGGTGTAATGTTACATCCTCATAAATACTGTTATCCGTTCACTTCATCCCTCGCTTCATTCCTGCAGTGGAGCAAGTGTGAGGGGGCTGAGGCACGAGTTGTCCTTTTCCCTCAAGGCCGTGAAGACTGTCTTTACTCTAAAGCCAAGCTCATTCAGACACGTTCTGCAACTACCAAAGACGCTGATGTCAAAAACCGCAATCATCATCTGCTTGTTTGGCTAAAACAACAACACATTTCCCAGTTCTTCCTGAGTGAAAGAATAAATGTCTTTTTAAGTACCCTGTTCAAGTTTTAAATTGATTTAAATGTGTGTTTATATGAACAACATATTCAGAATCAGGTCTATGTTGTAGTTAAAGGCTGGAATGCACTACATGACAGATTTGTGCCCGATTTACAGTTCGGAAAATTCGACGCCAAAGTCAGAGTCAGTCTGCAGATTTGAGTTGACAGATTTCATAGAAAATCACATAGTGTATGATGGTCGCAGACACAGACTTTGATATTTTGAGCCGATTTTAGAACACATTGTTTTATTCATCACTCGTCTCCTAGCAGCAAGGCGCTCATTTCTGCTTGAGTTTGAGATCGAAATGACTTTAAAGTCTTGTAGTGTGTGATCCTCAGTCGTTTAGTGTATGATGGTCAGTTTTTCCTCAGTGACTATTTATAAATTTGGGTAAGTGTATGATGCCTAACGTTTTAAAATCAGTTCAGATTTTAAAAGTCATGTAGTGTATTCCAGCCTTATTCCAGAAAACGAATAAAGGAATACAGCTATTGAAAATTTCTGTAAAAAGCATATGCACATCCTGAATAAACTATGAAAAAGCAGTAGACTAAAAAGAGTACTTGCTATCGAAACAATATACTTTAAAATTATATACTTAAGTGCAAACTGAATGTAATGTTTTCGGACACTTAAATTGCATGTTAATTGCAATGATGTTTTTAAAATAAAAACGGATTATAATTTGAATATATGTTACAACTAATTGCATTTAAGTAGACTCATGTAAGTAGAATTTAAATACCTCTTTGTATATAATTTCATAATTACTCCTGTTTGATTTTCATCAAAAAATGTATGTCATGACTCATGTTTTTACATATATTTGTAATTACACTTTTTTAATGAAGTTGCAGTTTAGAACATGTAGGGCCAGATTTACAAACAGCTTGCTCCAGCGCAATCCATGTTTTGGCATTAAAATAGTACTGCCAGGAATTACTAAAGATGCGCAGTGAAGAATTAGCGCTGAAAAGGCGTGGACACGGTTATTTTTGCCCCTGATCTTATTTAATAAGCGTTTGTAGGAGTTTCCCTTTTAGACACAAAATTTATGGGAGGAGAGCATTAAAACGAATCACGCAATGCAATTTGCAATTTGCGCTCATCAAATTACTGGTATTTGTGCCATTATTTAACGCACAAAAAAGCATGTCTTAAAGCAGGCAGTAATTTGCACTGCTCTTGGTAGATTGTGCCTTATTTAAAGCATGACAAAAGATTATAAAAACAGTGATTTAAAATCTACTTTAAAGTAAAGCAAATATTACAAAGTGAGAGTTTTAAAAACATAGTGAAAGTGTATGTAGTAAAACATGAAAGTGTACACTAGTCCGCCTCAACATGAAAATTCTGTCATCACACAGTTGCCGGTAGCTATTGAGTTATATAGTATGGAAAAATTCTATGGAAGTTATGTAAATGTTAATTTACAGACATTCTAAAAAATATATATGTGTACATGACCCAGAATTCTGATATATTTAGATATCTAAAAACCAAAAAATTGACTTAATCTGGTTATGACTTAATCAGAATATGACAAAATTCTGATTGATATCAGAATATTGTTGTGCTTGTAAACACAGTCATTGTGGAATAATGGGAGAAACTTTTTTGGCATTGTTTTATATCTAGCCTAGATTTAGCTCTTCATATCATAACCGTTTACCATTAATGGCCGGAACTTTCTTATCTCAATGAGCTAAATCTTTCCAGCTTTCTGCACAATCATACAAGTTTGTTTTTTAGGATAAAAATAAACCTTCATTGTTGATTCGACCATATTAGCATTCAGGTTTGACTAAATATTTAGCCCGCTTTTCTTAACGCTTCCCAACAGGTGCAAGTGTTTAAGCGATTTCTGTTATAACTTCTTGACTTGAGTTCTTTCAAAAAAGTTTCCCAATGGAGACATCAAGGTGTTTATGTGAAGAGTTATAAGATGAGTGAAACATGAAGAAGAACATACTGTATTTCTCAGCAGAGACGATTTATAAAAATCTGTTCTTGCGAAAAACCATGGGAGCCTATTAACTGCCAAAAACAGTCCTTGTCAGAGAAAAAAGACATTTCCTGATTAATCTGTCCTAATAGAAAGACCAATTCATACGTAGTTTAAACAAATAACGTTCCTCTCCAAGTGCTGATCACATCGCATGATGGAGCGTGACATTTTCCATGAGCCACGGCTCTCAAATTCAGAACAGATTGCAGAAGTATCATTTAATCAGAAAAGGGAAGGAAAATGTGATTGTTTTTTTCAGCATGTGGAAAGGTGATATCATAGAGCAGATCAGCGTGCTAACAAATGTCTTTTTTTCGACAGATGTTTTGGAAGATGAATTGTGATTTCTGCTCATTTGTTAACTAAAGTTCTCATTTGTATAAAAACATTGGCTGAATGAAAAAAAAAAAATGTAAATGAAGATCAGGAAAAGCTGTCCAAAAGTGAAAATGTTCTCATCATTTATTTACCCTCATGTTGCTCCAAACTTGTATTTCTTTCTTTCTTTCTTTCTTTCTTTTGTGGAAAACAAAAAGATATTTTGAAGAATGTTTTTGTCCTTACAATGAAAGTCAGTGGGGTCCAAAACAACAACCTCCACAGCAACAGCTTATTAAGGTATTCATAATTTACATTCCAATGCATTGTTTTCATAAATAATTGTAACCAAAGTAAAAACGCATTACTACGCATCTCCAAAAATTACATATATCCAAATCATCCAAAAAAAAAAAAAAATTTAAATCTTGTCATTACCTATTTGTCCTCATTTTCTCTGTGGAACACTAAATATATTTTTTTGAAGAATATTTTTGTCCATACAGTGGAAGTGAATGGGGTCCAATATTGTTGACTTTCATTAAATGGACGATAAAGCACTTTCAAAATATCTTCATTTGTCTTCAACAGAAGAAAAAGTCAAACAGATTTGGAATGACATGAGGGTGAATAAATAATGACAGGAGTTTAATTTTGGGGTGAATTACATTCTTGAAACTTTCTAAGGTTCCATGAAGAACCTTTAACATCCATGGAATCTTTCCATTCTTTATGGTGGAAAAAGGTTCTTTAGATTATTAAATAGTTCTTCACTTTAAGAAAAGAGTGGTTCCTTTAAGAACTGTTCACTAAAAGGTTCCTTGAAGAACCAAAAATGTTTCTCTCATTTCATCACTACAAAAAAACCCTTTTGCAACCTTTGTTTTTAAGAGTGTACCAGTTTAACAGAGGCATAAGTCTGTGTTTTGCAGCAACGCTGTTACACACTTCGCCAGAACATTCTCCACCGTAGATGAAGCATGTCTCCCAGTACTAGCAGCCGTTTTGAATTTCATCATTCTAATTATTCACCCTCCGCCATTGCGAGAAGTCACTGCGATGTGTAACACGGCTCCAGCGTGTGAGAAGTGTAGGTGGGCTGCAGGCATCAACGCCTGTCATTCACAATGCTTATTTGGTTTAGGGTCAAAAGTTATGAAGCATCTGTTCACTGACCTCCAAGTGTGTGTGTGTGTGTGTATATATATATATATGTATATGTGTGTGTGTGTGTCTCATTCAGGTGTAATCGATCCTCATTTCATACAGACTGCAATCAAACACTGACGTCTGGAGTTCCTCACTAATAATCTCTGACACAGTGTATGACACATACATGCTGCCAACCCTCCCATTCTTTTTCCTTTTCTCTCCTTCGCCCTTGTTTATCGCCCGTCCGTCTCTTGCATTGAGGGCCGCAGTGAGATTTTGCTATGAAAGACAGATGGGAAGCTCTGCAGGCTGTAGAAAGGAGAAAAAGTTTGGCATGTGGGGGAGAATCAAAGTCAAAGTTTAGGTCAAAGTCAACTGCGTGAAGTTTGGAGATATACAATCTGAACTTTTGACAATGGCCAAAGCTCACGAAACTTGTTGAAAACATGCCCGAGTCATGTTTCACTACTAAAACATCAAAGAAATTAAATTTTGCTTGAAGAAAATGAAGTCATTTGTTGCTGTGACAATTAAGTGCATTTCAAGGGTTTCTGGAGGCCTTGAAGTCTTAATTCTCCCTTCAACAAATTAAGGGCTTAAAAAGGTCTTAAAGCGGAGCAGAACATCTGAAATTCATAAAATAATGGAATTAAATGTTGCATACACTGCATAGACTGCAAAAAATGAATATTTTCCACAGTATTTTTGTTTTGTTTTCCAGCACAAATATCTTAACTTCCTTAAATCAAGACTTGAGATGCAAATTTAGCATGTGAAGTCTTGTTTTCTGAGAAATTAATGCTTATGAAATTTATGCTTAAAACAGGAACAACTTTGTGTCAGTGGGGTATAAAAACATGTTTTCCCTTTGAATTAAGTTAATTTTTCTGAGCCCATTAGCAGATATTTGTTCTTGTTCTAGTCACTTACTTCCTTTTGATTAGTTTGAATTAGTTTGATTAGTCATTAAACAAGACTTTTGTCATTTTGCTTTTCAAGTAGACAAAAATACTGATAAAGAACAGCACTTATTGCAGTGTGATCAGAAGGCACAGTATAGGGTATTACTTGTTTAATTTAAAGGTGCCATAGAATGCATTGATACAATATTTTAAATTGTTCTCTGATATAGAAGGTATGTGGTTTAGGTAAGGGCAAAAATTATCCAGAAACAGTTTTACATGTCCATTTACAACCCTAGGATTTCTCCCCAGAATGAAACTGTCTGTTATTGGCTTATGTGGAAGGGTCATGAATAATAATGTTGAGCTTTGCTCTGATTGGCTGTTTCACAGTGTGGCTCATTTCAGTAGCTCACAGGAAGGAAACACAGGGAAAGTATTATTTCAATACTTTCTTGTGCAGTTATATCGTTGGGTAATTATACAGTAAATAAAATGCGGGCATCAGGGAGCCGCTATTAATATGCTGGGCATTGAAACTGTTTTCAGATGCACGATCGCGATTTACTTTCGCTCAAGATCTGTAAATCATTCGCCATCATCCTCAGACATCTCTCGTTACTCTGTTTATGTGGTAAGTGAAATCTTATGTACTGCAACAGGCTACAGCTAGCAACGAGCTAACCATGTCCCTTTAGTGGCTTGTGTTATTTTATTAGAACACGTTATTTGCTTTCCGTGCCTTTCTGAATACAGACACCAACCCATCCCTGCACAGCCTGGAACATAACATTTATTTCCATGATCTGCCATTTTCACTGTTGTCCTCGCTTGTTTCTTCACAAGATCTGCCATTTTCGCTGTTGTCCTCGCTTGTTTCTTCACAATACCTGCAGAACTTCTGATGGTTCGGCTGGCGGCTGGCCTAGAACATGGGCGGGTATATGTAAATGTTGGGGGCGTAACTATTAGTGACCCCGACTGTTACGTAACAGTCGGTGTTATGTTCTGATTCGCCTATTTTTCAGTGGTCTTTTTTATTCACAAGATTTACATAAGAAGGAGGAAACAATGGTGTTTGAGGCTAACTGTATGTCATCTCCATGTACAGAACTGTTATTATTCAACTATGCCAAGGTAAAGACAGTTTTCCATTCTATGGCACCTTTAAATGTAAGATGTATTTTAAAAGTTTAAACTTGCTAATACATGGCATTTACTTTTAGAGAACATATTTATGGACTTATTGTGTTACATTTATTTCTTAAATTTTCTTCACTTGTCTTAAAAGTTCTTAAAAAATCTTATTTACCTTGATAAAACTTGCGGAAACTCTGATTTCCCTTCCTTGTTTTTATGAGATTCACTCAGGAACCAAGGCAATTATTGTCAACTAAATATAAAACTAAACTAAAACCATAAAAATATTACTGTTACTTGAAATGAAATAAATAAATGTTTTTTGTTTTTTTTTAAACTTCAACTCATTTTAGTTAGTTTCCAAGGCAAAATTTAATTTTTTTATTGTTTAAGTTGTACTACAATAACTTACTCTGAAAAATGCTATGATCAATAAGTACCTTGTTTTTCCATTAATTTAACTCATCTAAAATAATTTTAACCAATTTCAATTTGAACTCATACAAGATTCAACTTGAGGTTTTAAGTCAGTTAAATATAATTTAAGTTGAAATGACTTTTACAACCAATTTGGTTATGCTTAAAAAGTTAAAGCAGCAACAGATTTCTTACAGTGTAAAACTGAAATGAAAATGAACATTTCAAACATTAAAAATAAAATGGAAAATATAAAAAATTTAAAAACTATATAAAAACTATAATAGTATATTAATGATACTATTATAACCTACCTGACCGCATGACGAAAACGTACCTGTGGGAACTTTTTCGCAAGACGTGAAATATGTACAAATAAGTACATATCAGTGCAGTTTCCAAAAGAAATTAACAATAGAGGCGGTAAAACAACGAGCACTTGTAATCGTTTTGTACACATTTATGATTACAGCTCCATATGTTTTGCTTTCCGGATATAACAAGCTTTGCTCAGTAGCTCAGCTGACACAGAACTGGACTTAAGATGTGGAATCCTTGGGTACGAATCCATGAAAAAACATGACTCACGATGAAAGAGCTGAAAGATGAGAGATCAGAAAACAAGCTAAATGGCATGCTTGCGATTACGTTTTTACGTCACATCCGTAGGTTTAGGTATAGTGAAGATGGTACGTTATTTTAAAACGACACAGAGTATTACGTTTATAGCGCCACTGAACAGACATTTCAAGTCAGAACTGCGGTGAGACCTACAAAACCAGCGTCACATAAAACGTACCAAATGTACGTTCATCTGTTCAGAGGGAAAAAAACGAACACTCTTTTAGTGCCACTCAGTGGGCATTTTACATCAAATATGTCAGGAAATGTACATGGCGCTACGTATTTCGCATCTTACAAAAAAGTTCCCACAGGTACGTTTTCGTCATGAGATCAGGTTGAACATAACACTGCCAGGCACATCTTTTGCTTTCAGGCCCCGTGACTGATTTGATCCCTGGATTTAGTTAGCCTCTAATAAAACAGTCCATCTGCAGCGCAACCGTGACAGGATTTATAGATCACACAGGACGAATGTGTGAGCTAGAGAAAGAGGGTAAGAGGACGGCTGAGTCAGGCTACATGGATGCAAAACACCCTGTTGCTCACAGCCGCCCACTCTGGAAAAAAGACCGTGGCTGCTGCCCTCATCCCCTTCATTCCATCCTTCACTGTCAGAGTGTCCGATGAAACATCATGCGTGCTGTCAGCATCAAATGACTCGAGTTGTGATGTTGTAATTGGGTTGTATTTCATGTGGACAACCACTTTTTGATTATCAGAAAAGTCTAGTTTTAAGAACTGCTCACTTAGACAGGACAAAAATGGCTTTGTCTCAAAGCGATCTGTGACCGTTTGGCATTTACATAAATATTTTACATAAAATCAACTGCGTGAAGTTTGGAGATATATAATCTTAATACAGTCCAGAGAAAATGGGCTGTACGCTGTGAGTACATAGTGCCTGGAAACTTAATATGTAAATTTGCTACACCTAAAACGCCTCAGGTTACTTTATTCAGTTCACTGACAGAGGCTGTGGAAATGTGAACATGGACACCAATCCAGGATCTCAATCACATTCATGTTTACTCAAGTTATTTGATACTGAAGCTTGGCTAATCTTGCCTGAACCTTTTTCACAATCATCACCCGTCCAACGGAAGTATTTTACCAATCTGTGAGGTTCAGCAACATCTGTTTTTGGCTCAGTGATTGATTCTCATCTGTCTCTTGGGTGGATGTTGTGATAAAGACTGATACGAGGACCCGCAGCACTGATTATATCTGGAGTCTGAGTTCACGGTGCAAAAACTCATTGAACTTTGATAGATAAAGAGCTTTTGTGTAAAGTCATTCTGGTCTTGAGTTCTGCAGTGGCTGCTAAAATCATACGGATGGTTTTCATTATGAGCCGTGAAGTGTGAGGCGCTCGTGAAGAGTTTGCAAGTTTGGCAGCTTCCTCCTCGTGTACTTGAGCTTTTCCCCAGAGAGAAAACGAAATTTTCAGGAAAGGTTGAGGACTGCGTGATTTGCCAAGCATCTTTCCTCTCTGCTTGTTTCTCACAGAGATCTCAATGATTGTTCAACCAGAACTTTTAAATTCATATTTCACAATGTAAGAACTAAGATAATATCACTCTAAATTCTCCCATAAGACCATTTAATTCATTGTCATTTTGATTTCCAGTTATCTGGAAATACGTGCCTCTACCTATATTTTTTTCAACTCCAAAAATGTACAAAAACTCGCTTGTTTAAACTAAAGAAACAATAATAAACTTATTTTCATAATGAGAGTGCATTGAAAGCTTTGAAAATAACTAAAAAAAAATCAGTCACTGTTTTTTTTTTTTTTTTGTATGTTTGGTGTTAGCATGTTACTAAGCTAATGGCTCGGTAGCCACTTTAATAATCTCAAAAATACAAAACACAAGAATTTAGGGTGAAATTTCAATACTGAATTAAATTCGGTACTTAACAAAATGATAAACATTTCCTTCAGTTTGTTAGATATTTTGTGGAGTGTGCCGCAGTGCATTCAGGGACTGATATTTGAGATGTTAACTTTTTCTTCTTCTTCTTCTTCTTCTTCTTGTATTGTTTAATGACGGTCAACAAGCCAACTTATGGTGTATCACCACCACCAACTGGTCTGGAGTGTGAAGCATGAGATGCTATCTTAGTTTTTTTTTGCAAAATGATATTGTATCGTAGCATAAAAATACTGTTGGGTATTATCTTTACATCAGGAATGTGGATATAATGGCTAAAATTGTTGCCTGTGGGTAGTGCACTTGAAACAGTTTGAAACAGAATATAGATATACATTTTTAGATGTGAACGTCATTATTTCCCCTATACTATGTCTTGTTTCACCAATCCTTTCCTCAGGGCACATTCGGTCTAGTACCAGAGGAAGCTCAAGCACATTATCCTCTGTCTCTGAGGGAAAGGGTCTTTGTGTTCAGTAGAGAGCGCTGTGGACAGATGGGTAATTGTGAGAATATCTGGCCCATCCTGTGATACAAAGAGATATGGGCGCTTCCAAGGTCATGAGTGTTTGTATTGTTTTTCTGTTATGCACCTTGAAGTTGGGCTTCCCAGCACCTGCATGGGGTAAGAAGACAGGGTACGTGGGAATTTGACTGACCTTGAGTTCGAATTTGGGTCTTGACCCAGGACTCAGATAATTCAGATTTTCACTTGCCCTGCTAACATTTTTACTGGCCTCACCCTAAAGAATGATCAGATTTTATTTTTCTGCAATGTATTTTTAAACTTGTGTGTTTTATATTAATTAATGAATAAATGTGTTAATTATTAGTTTATAAAGTATTAAATATGGATATTTTTCCTACACAAACGCACTGATTCGCTTCAGGAGGCCTTTATTAACCCCCTGGAGCCGTGTAGAGTACTTTTTATGATGGATGGACGCACTTTATTGGGCTTCAAAATCTCAACAGCTTGGAAGAGCCAGGACATTTTTAATAACTCTGATTATATTCGTCTGAAAGGATACACCTAGGATGGCTTAAAGGCGAGTTAATCATGGGATAATTTACATTATCGGGTGAACTATCCTTTTAAGTTTTCTTTTACAAATTTTTTTCCCTCACTTTTTTCTTAAGAAAAGAACATTCACAAAAAATGATGCAAAACATTACTGAATGGTCTGTCATTCTTAAAGCTTCCAAGACTATCATTTCTGCAAATCTGAGAAAATCTCCAGTCTGTTTTGCATTGAGTAACTGTTTACATCATGTGGCACGCATCTGCTTGTCAGAGAATGTTTGTCATTGGCGTACCGACCACGACAGTAACGACGCTACACGCCCTCCCCTCACACACGGCCCCGAGCATGTCTTAACCTGCGTTATATTGCTCTTGACTAACGCCCATAAAAGGGGGTTTATTTTGTGGGTGGCCATTTTGTAGCTAAATTGAACCTCGTATAAAGAACCCCAGAGGCCTGGAGCAGCAGCTATAGAGATGGAAAGTCTTGCGGTTTCAGCAACAAATAGTCTTGTGCCTAAAAACCTATGGTATTCCCCAGCATGCGTGCATGAGAATCTCCCTGACGCACTTCAGCAGCACTCCTTCTTCCAGGAGGTTAAAGGTCAGACGTGGGCAGCAAAGGCAGGGGGCACAAGCCCTGAGGCAGATTCTTTGTCCATCCCGGTTGGGAAGAAATGAGGTAGTTCACATCTGTGATGTGTATATTTAGGCTTGGTGTTTATAATAAATGTAGTTTATAATGAATGCCACTTCACTGCAAAATAGGATTTTCTTACATATTTTTGTCTTGTTTTGCAATACAAATATCTAAACATTCTTAAATCAAGATACATTTACTTGAGATGTAAAATGATGTAAGATATTAAAGGGATTGTTCATTCAAAAGGGAAATTTTTTTCATCATTTACTTTCCCTTAAGTTGTTCCAAACCTGTATGAGAAGATATTTTAAAGAATGATGGTAATCAAACAGTCGACGGTAACCATTAACTTCCATAGTATGGAAGAAAATTCTATGGAAGTCAATGGCTACCATCAGCTGTTTGGCTACCAGCATTCTTCAAAATATCTTTTTTGTGTTCAGCAGAAGAAAGAAACTCATACAAGTTTGGAACAACATGGGGGTGAGTAAATTATGAGTGAATTTTTTTTTTTTTTTTTTTTTTTTTTTAGAAAACAAGACTAAGGGACAGATTTAACAGCTTGCGCCAGTGCAAACGGCCTTTTGGCATTAAAGTAGTACTGTCAGGATTTACTAAAGATACGCAGTGAAGAATTTGCGCTGAAAAGGCATGACACAGTTATTTTTGCGCCTGACCTTATTGAATATGCCTTTGTAAGAGTTTTCCTTTCAGATCCAAAATTTATGTGAGGAGATTATTAAAATATACATGAATTACTTCAAGTTACTGGTATTTGTGCCATTCTTTAATGCCCAAAAAAAAGCATGTCTTAAAGCAGGAGGTAATTTGCGCTGCTCTTGGTAGATTGAGCTGGTTGTTATGGAAATGATCTGGCTGCGTCTGTGTTCTTTAATGTGCACATAGTCAGTAAATCACACACAGAGTTTTCCCTCCCATCTGCGCTTTTATGGAATTGCGCTCTAACACTAGTTTGCCCTGTTTAGTAAATCTGGGGAAAAATATCTAAAGTCATTTTGCTTCTCAATATAACTTAAAGGAATAGTTCACCCAAAAATGAAAAATCTGTCATTAATTACTCACCCTCATGTCATTCCAAACCCGTAAGTCCTTCGTTCATCTTCGGAACACAGTTTCAGATATTTTTGATGAAATCTGAGAGCACTTTGATCCTCCCATAGACAGCAAGGGTACTACCACGATCAAGGCACAGAAAAGTACCAAGATGATCAACAAAGTAGTCCATGTGACACCAGTCTATCAACTCTCATTTTATTTTTAGTTAACAAAAACTTTTTTTTTTCACTGCGTAGTTTTGTATTTACTGTAATCATCTTTGTGTGTTGCAATCTTGGCCTGTTCAAAGCTGTTATCAATTATAGGAGCGCTGCTGGACTAAGCGCTCTTAGTCTTTGTTATCTTAATCCATAATCATAACAGCTGCACACAACCTTGCTAGTTAAAACAGCTCATCTATGTAACCTTTAGAGATCTGACTGTTTTTTAGGTGGAGGAACTAAACCCCTGGATGGAGTTTTCAGAGGTCAGTTCCATGTAAACAGACAATTACATCACTTTCTGTTACCCTTGCACACATGTAACCAGGTTTAATTTATCGTACATACATGGTAAGCAATTCCTTTTAAAACTGACCATTACTGAACATTAATACCATAACAACTGTTCTGCCATCCAGGGGCGTAAATTTCTTCTAACAGTAGGGGGGGACAATAAACATAAAATTTCTCAAGAGCAATTTTTGTAGAGGACACAAATAATACAGCCAAAATTGTACTTGTACGGATAGATATGTGTACACAGCATGTGTATAGCATGGAGACCGTGTTTCAATATGAATTCGGTTCATATTGTTCACCACACAGTCATATTATAGTTATTATTTTGTGTCCTCCACATAGTATTTAGGTTTCGTCTAGGACTGAGGACTTCTCTTTAGATATTCACTGATCTGCCACTTAACATCATATTGAGCAAAACCCAGCACATCGGTAGGTCTACAATATTTGCCTAATATCAGTTCAGGCTTATCGCCGTGTTAGTTATAGTGGGTGACAAGCTACGGAATTAAGCTTGGTAACCTTATAGAAAAATACAGAAAAATACATCGGATATCATCATTTTTTGTCATGACTAATTTATTAATGATCCAGCATCATCTGTATTAAATAGAAAGAATCATTTCACACCATGTATAAATATATATATAGAATAAAATAGCCTTGACAGCCTAAGTTACTTACCAATAACTACTGAAGAACTTTACTCTCTCGCACCGGGCTCGTGTGTGTATCGGTAAAGGTGGAAAGGAGGCAGTGGACCAAACCACTGTGAGGCAAGGGAGGGGCACTGAAAACATTTCTAAACTTAAAATGCTTTTTTGCTTTTATTTTGTTTTACTACTTACACAGTTATTTTAAGTATATGTCCATTATGTTATTTACAATACACAGAGTCACTTGTAATGATATTTTTAGGGGGGTCAACCAGTCCCCCCCGGGATTTACGCCTATGCTGCCATCTGCCAACCAACTCATTGGCTCATTGGAAAAACATGCCTGTGGTGTCATTTCTGCAAAAAGTCTCAATCACAAAAACAACACAGAGGAAGTATATTTATAGAATCACTTTCAGAACAAATTTTCCAGCTGATGAGTACTAAAATTATTGATAGATGATCAGAATCCACATGATTTTAAAGAGCTTGAGCATTTAAAGCTGCTGATAAAACTTTTTATATTCAGACAGACGTCTAGCTGTCTTGTCCATATGCGTCCGTTATTGCAACACACTAACTAAAGTGTACATTTTTGTTCTCTAAAGCATACAAATGTTAGGCCTGCAAGGAAGAGGAGTGTTAGTTATGATCAATTTACAATTATTAAAAATTTCCTTCACACATGATTCAGACTTTCAATGATGTTATAGCATAATTTTACAATTTCTGTATTAAATATTCCAAAGTATATTCAATATAGAAAAAAAGTATTCCAAGAAATCCAATTGATTTTTACCAAGTCATGACTGGTTTTTTTTGTTTTTTTTTTAGTATCAGTAATATACTGCTATGATTAACCTGATCTCATGACAAAAACGTACCTGTGGGACCTTTTTCGGAAGACGTGAAATGCATACCGCCATGTACATTTTGGGACATATTCGATGTGAAATGTCCACTGGGTGGCGCTAAAAGATTGTTCTGTTTTTTCCCCGAGAACAGATGAACGTACATATGGTACGTTTTATGTGACATTAGTTTTGTACGTGTCACCGCAGTTATGACTTGAAATGTCCATTAAGTGGTGCTATAAGTCAAATGCTTCGTGACATTTTAAAATAACATACCATCCCCCCTACACCTAAACCTACCCGATAGTATGAACGAAAGTGAATGTAGCGTAAAAACGCCATCGCAAGCATGCTGTTTTAGCTTGTTTATCGGTCTGTCACCTTTTAGCTCTTTCATTGTGAGTCATGTTTTTCATGGGATTCATACCCAAGGATTCCACATCCTAAGTCCAATTCTGTGTCAGCTGAGCTACCGAGCAAAGCTTATGTCTGGAAAGCAAAACATATGGAGCTGTAATCATAACAGTGTACGAAAACAATTACAAGTGCTCGCTGTTTTACAGCCTCTAGTGTTCATTTCTGTTGGAAACTGCAGTGATATGTACTTATTGGTACATTTTTCGCGTCTTGCAAAAAAGTTCCCACAGGTACGTTTTCGTCATGAGATCAGGTAGATTATACTTTACATTTACATTTACATTTAGTCATTTTGCAGACGCTTTTATCCAAAGCGACTTACAAGTGGGGAATACATAAGCGATTCATCTTGAAGAGGCAATCAGACAGTGGAAGTGCTCGTAACAACATGTCTCAAGCATTGTTAAAATAAATACAAGCTAGCAAGGGAAGGAATAAATAGAGAGAAAGAAAGTTTTTTTATTTATTTATTTTTTTTTTTTATTGAATTAAATGGTATATATACCATTACATCCACTTGATTCTTAATACTGTGTTGTTACCTGAATGATCCATAGCTGTGTTTTTTTGTTTAGTGATAGTTGTTCATGAGTCCCTTCTTTGTCCCGAACAGTTAAACTGCCCGCTGTTCTTCCTGAAATCCTTCAGGTCCCACCAGTGGCGTGCGGTGGTTGGAGGAGGCAGTTATATAAAATTCATGTCCCTGTTACACTTAATGTGTTTACACTAAGTGCAAATAGCTATAGATTCTGTTTACAGCTGGATTTTCTGCTATTTATACTACTTATTGCAAACAGTGGCAATTATCTGCACCTCAGTATTGTAGTACATTATAAAACAGTATGCAGTAATAACATATTGAGTGTAAATTATAATTTTAATTCAAATTACTAAATGGATGTCACCTTATTGGGACAATAAATCCCTCCCTACACCTACCCTAACCCTACCCGATACTTTAAGTTCAACTTTTAGATTATTTCCTTCATTATTACTGAAAATACATGCCTTTCCGACGTGATATCTGATTTGAAAAGGTAGAAAAAAACCCAGGTCGATCGCGTCAAAAAGGACTTCAACACATACTTTACCATCTGCGCCACTGGAGCTGTTACTTAACGACTTTAATAATGCTTTGTAATCACACGTTGGTGGGCGGAGTTCGTGTAAATAACCGCGGCCAACAAGGCGCGTTATATGCACTTATAAATAGACACTCCGTTTTTTATTTGTGAACTGATGCTCAGCTGTTTTTTTTAATAGTCAACTTATTTTCGGGTCATCGTCATAAAAGCCTTGTCACAAACATTGTCACAGGCACGAAGATAGATCTTTCATTTCATCAAGCTGAATGCTCACTAAAAACTGACAGTCATCATGTTTTCAAGCCATTTCATGTTTCATTTTGACATGACACAAAGCAGTGATATCTAAGCAGGAGAGTTGTTTACTTACTTTATAATTAGTCAATAACGCCATTATTTTCTTCATTCAGGCCGAGAGCTCGCACGAAAACAAGAGGCGGGATTTATCGCACGAACCAATCACATCCAATCATAACTGATCATATCCAATTATAGCGCGATGGAGGCATTGCCTCCTCTCACGTGAATTTTCCCCATACATTTCAATGAACCTCCAGAAAAGTCACCGCACGCTTTGGGGTCTCTGTAGAAAGTCTATGGACCGAAGGGAGGCGAGCCTCCGCTGTAACTTTACCTGCGGGTGTCGCTGTTGAATAGTGTTACTTTATAAAAACGAGTGACTTTTACACTTTTAATGTCATATTTAGTCATATTTGCGCTGTTTTATTTTTGTAAAATCGATTATTTTCTCATCCAATTTTGAGGAGAGGAGACACTGCCTCCCTTGCCTCCTCGGAGGAAACGCCCCTGGGTCCCACAAATTCTTTGGTTTTTTCAGCATTTTTGTGTATTTGAACCCTTTCCAACAATGACTGTATGATTTTGAGATCCATCTTTTCACACTGAGGACAACTGAGGGACTCATATGCAACTATTACAGAAGGTTGGAACTCTCACTGATGCTCCAGAAGGAAAAACGATGCATTAAGTGCCAGGGAGTGAAAACTTTTGAACAGAATGAAGATGTGTACATGTGTGAAGGTGTGTTTTTTTTTTATTTTGCCCAAATATCTTTTTTTTTTTTTTTTTTTTTTTTTCATTTAGTACTGCCCTTCAGAGGCTACAGAAGATACTTACATGTTTTCCATAAGACAAAATAAGTTCAATTTGCCCTGATCTTAATGTATCGTTTTTTCTTCTGGAGCATCAGTGAGCGTTTGTACCTTCTGTAATAGTAGAATATTACCTTCTGTAATATTCCTTTCAGTTTATGGTTTTAGATTTAGTTAACGATAATAACCATGCATCATGAGTGCATTTTACTGAAAATCACACTATTCACAGAAATCTGCAGTTCATTGTTATGGGATGGATATATTTGGCCTTTTTTTACACCTTTATTAAGATAGGACATCGTAGGGACTCAGGTCACCTGAAGCAAATAAGGGTATTGCTCCATCAGTCTTCAGCTCCGTCAAGCTTTTCTAAAGCTGTTCTTAATATACTGTTGTTGTGTCTTTGATAGTCACCGGCAATTTAGCATTTAAGTCCACTTTATCTTATCTGTCTTTACAGTAAATGGTCCACGCAAACTGATTCATTTTCTTTTTATTCACCGTTTTCATCTTCCTCACTCTCTTTCCCCCTCCAAGCCCAGTTTGTTCTGAGAAGTGAAGAGTTTGATGCTGTATATCTGCCAGTGCTGACCTGTATATGAGTGCAGGAGGGGGCCGCTGAACGAGGGGCCCGTTTGAGCCATTATCAGACCCAACCATCAGTCTCAACTCAAATTTCATCCATCCCCCACCTCCCCATACCTCCTTCCACTCCACGCACCTCCTCTTTTCTACCTTCCTCCATGTTGTGACCCCCTGCAACTCTGACCCTGTATTATCAGCGCCAGATTTTTCAAATAAATAAAATTCCTCTGTCTTTTCCCGTTTTCCCTACTGAGCACTGTATAATGGGAACCACATTAGACGCGCTGCTGTGTTTAAATTTTTTTAAGTGATTTAAGGCTCATTTTGAATAGCGTCCATTGGGAGAGTTTTGCAGTGTGCTGTGACGTATATCCACACGTATAAGTGTGCTACGAATGAACTGCATGTTCTGCTCCAGAAACATTATTGTCTTTGTCTTTATTTCATCTCAAACTCTTGGTCTTGGATTCAACTTCTTCTCTGGAGTTTAAACTCTTGCTAAAGTCCTCAAGTCTTTTCATTCAGCCGCAACGTACAAATAGTGTGTTTCTGGTAGGAGCTTTTGAGTGCCTGCCCATTCAATTTCATCATTGCTTCATTTTTAGGCATGAACAAAACAAGATGTGGAGGCCATTAGCTGTGTTTTTCCTCTTGTTGCTTTTCTTTGCTGGTCATTATGACAAAACAAATCCTGACAGGATGGTTAGGACCACAATGTGAAGGAGTGTAGTGAAGCGAAGGGGTTTGTTTTGCCATTAAAAACCTCTTGGCTGTATATTATCACACTTTTTACATCCATTTACCAAATAAACAAAAAGAAACTACACATTAAATATCATTTTGAGATTACACACACACACACACACACATATTTGTAATATTTGTAAATATAGACTCAAAATCATGTATTCTAGAGTGCCATGTAATGAAGAAACAACACTATATCAGTAAATAATGAATGTTGTAGCTGAATTTTGCTCAATTTTTAGATAATTCTTGAAAATTTCTCAATGTGTGTACTGACCTAAATTAATCCTCAAGATCTAGGATTAAACCTAAAAATCCAGAACAGTTCAGAAAAGTTAGATTAATTCAGTCTTTGTGGACATGCTGTTTGAGTTACAGAGTACAAGCATAACGTTTTGGTGGGGAATAATAACAGTCACAGAAGAGTGGTTTTTCCATTTTATTTTCTCAACAGATGTCACATTTTTCTTCCAAAGAGTACACATTTTTACATCCAAAAAAAGAGAAGACTTGGCTTTGTGCACAACAAAAGAGAGAAACAACAAGCATCCCAAAGTAAGCATGGGACTTGAAAGCAGTTTTGAAAATGTTTCAAATATTTGAAGCCCCTCATGCTGTGTAAAGCTGTTCCTCTTTCCAGTTCAAACGTTTATATGTGCTAGACGCTGACATCTTCAGCGCACATACTGCATATGGTCGCAAATATGTGGCGCAGGGCTAAAAAAGGGGCTGCTGAGAGTGGGGAGAATTTGACAATTGACCTTTCCTCACTTTGGATTAGATTACTGGCTCCATTTCTCTTAACACAACTTTACTGCGCTGATAATGCTCATAAACATGCAATTCCACAGTGACACTTTTGGCTCAGACATATTCGCACTTTCACCAAGAAAAACTATCAGTCTCGTTGTACATGGGTTTTGTTATATTCTTTTCTTAAGTAAAAGTAGCATAGTATTTTTTTAATCATTCAGTACCCTGGTATGTATCAAAGTACCATGGTATTACCACCTGATACCATCACTGTACCAAAGTACGCTTTTGTTAGTTTTCATAGTCTGGTTGAAACAAATTAGCAAAGCCATCTGCATTCAGCTTGGCAACGAATACAAAAAAACCTAGCTTTGAAGACTTCCCCCAGTTTGTCTTTGTTTGTGGCCCAGTCTGAATCATGAGTACAGGACATTTTTAGAAAGCTGGCACGTAAAAAAAAAAAAAAACAGCTTTGTTAAAAGCGTTTGTTATCCATATCCTTATATAGTACTAGTGTGTTTGTTAATGTGTGGAATTTGTTTGAGGTCAAAAATGGCTGCGGGTGTTTATAGTCTTGCAAAGTGTTTCTTTGTCAGACGCAGGACGAAGACTTCACTCATGTAAAGTGAGTTTGTTTTCATTTAGAAGTAAAAGCATTTTAACTTGTTGCACTCAAGTGAGAGGAGAAAGAATGTTTGCTACAATCTCATGTTTACAAGTCAAAACAAACACGACAACTAAACACAAATAGGGACACAGAAATGGCACTTAAAGAAAAAGTTCACCCAAAAGTAAAAATTTTGATTTCATTTACACACCTTAAACTCTTCCCAAACTTATGTGAATTTCTTTCTACAATAGGTTGTTTTTTGATCCATGGAAGACAATCATTCAGGTTTGGAATGACATGAGGGTGAGTCAAGACCAGAATTTATTTTTTGGTGAACTGTTCCTTTAAATATACAAAAACATAATAACACAGCTTTAACATAACAGCGTAAACTAGACAGCGTAATAAAATGTCTCTTCATGTGTTTTTTTCACAGCAAATAATCTCCTGTGCAGGACAGATGGGGTAGAGGGGCAGAGGGATGCTTTGATGCTGTATAAAACCTGTTTGAAGCAACTTTTAAGAGGCTGATCACTTTCAGCTTCTCTAGGCACCTCTTAGGCACAGTCCCAGTCTCTTATCAGTGCAATTTGTTTCTGGACAAAAAAAGTCCAGGCGTCCAGGCATGACCTTTTGACTCCTGTCTACCAAGGTTTTTCTTACCAAGCTACATTATTGTTGGCTGGACACTGTCCTTGTATTAAAAAAAGGTGCCTCGTATTCCAAGGTATTTGCAATAAAGATGGGCAGGTGATGTCAGGTTGTTTTCGGATGTGTCAGACCATTCTCTGGTTATTTCACTCCCTCTAACTCATGAAGGTGCCTCATGTAAGTCCATATCTACAGGTGCCTTGGATCTCCTCCTGCGGCGGATGACCACCACAGTAGCTGCGATGGCCACGACATCACTGCACTTCACAACTGCCCACGATGGGTATGAAGAGGAAGAAAGGTTCCGGTCCTGTAATGTTACTTGGCTCATGGGAGGAGGGTGGGGGATTCCTGCTGTGCAGAGCCTCCATGCAGAGCTAGCAGAGATGGACAGGCTCTCTCCAGAGGACTAAGCACATACACTAATAGGTGCTGTTTGGCTGTAGCCCTCTAAGCGTGTATTCAGGGTAGAGTCGGTGGCACATTTCCTTCTGGCTGAAGTGGCCGTGGTCAGGGGCCGACAAGTTTCGGTAAGTCAGACGGATTCCTCGGATGTGTGGTCGTGTGTGGATGTAACGGTGAAGGTCTAATGAAATGGAAGTGCTGGTTATGTGAAGGGAGCTGATTGTGTTGGGCTGGACTGTAGCAATGGTCTCGACAGAAACTCTAGGTGAAGGTGGAGGAAGGAAGCTTGGATTTTGAATCTCACAGTAGAGTCCTGACATTGAAGGTGGACACAGGCAATCAACCACCCCATTTGGGTCAAATACGCATGTTCCCCCATTTAGACAGATATTGGAGGGGCATATAATGTCCTCTTCATCAGAATCTTCTATGATTTCTCTGGGGAAGGCAGTGGTCTGGGAAAGAGGGAAGCTGTCTGCGTCTGCTGAGGGCATCTCGCTTGGTGGCGCTGGGGGAATGGTGTGCGTTGTGCCTGATGGTGTGGTGGAGTTTGTGGGCTTGCTTGTTGTACTACTTGTCCCTGCGCTTGTTAACTCAATGGTCGTAGTGGGACAGCCAAAATCTTTATGCTCCAATTTTGCCAAAACCTTTCCTGAGTTTATTGGTGGAAAATGGCAACGAGTCTCCTCCATTCTCAACAGTTCTACATTTGCATCCTTTAGCCATGCTGGAAACCAGGCAAGTGGGCAGAGGCAGTTAAAGGGGTTTTCAGCTGCAGTAAGCTTCTCAAGTTTGGGGAAAATGTTGAAGAAGCCCTCTGGGAAGCCTTGCAGGTTAAGGTTGCTCAAGTCAAGCTCTAGCAAATTAACCAGATTTTGGAAGTCTTTTCGTTTTAGGGATCCCAAGGGATTCCCAGTTAAATTGAGGTTTCGTAGGCCCCCCATTGCCTTCAGTGTAGGTTGTATCTCTACAAGCAGGTTCTGGGAAACATCCAGAACATGGAGGTTCACCAGGCTGCTTAGCAGCTCCTCATCCAGACTGGTCAGCCGCAGTCCAGCTATTTTAAGAGACTCAAGGTATGGTGTCTGTAAATCCTCAGGTCCAATAGGTGGGATAGTATTATAACTAAGGTCTAAGTGGAGCAGTTTGGGCAGTCGCAGAGCTGGCAACAAACTAATCTGATTCCCCTGTAGCTTCAGCTCCAATAGGTTCTCTAGTCCCTCAAATGCAGCGGGGTGAATGCTCTGAATGCGGTTGCTGTAGAGATACAGCCTTTCCAGGTTGACCAGTCCAGCAAAGCTGTCTTTGGAAATGTGGATAATGTGGTTTGAGGAGAGATCCAGGTTGTGTAGAGAGGAGAGTGGGCTGAACACCCCATCAGGGATTTCACTGAGGGCATTCTGACTCAAGTCCAGCATGACAAGCTCGCCAATCTCTACAAAGTCCTGCTGTTGCAAGGTGTTGATGTTGTTCTGAAAGACATAGAAGTTCTTTGTGGAGGAGGGGAGGCCACGAGGCATGTTGCTTAAGTTCTGCTGGACACAGAAGATGGAATCAACGGACAAGCACATGCACTCTTGAGGACATCTGCTGCTCAGAGATCCACACAGTAAGTGAAACAAAATGAGATGAGACAGGGGAGATAATGGCCGCATAGTTGATCACCGTCTAGCCTTTGTGATTGAATCCTGCAATAGAAAAAAACAGAAACCCAGTGTCAAAACTTACATAGACGATCTTTTATTGTATACATGAGTTCGCACATTATTGTGCCTTTGGGTGTCCAGTCCTGCTCCTGGAGGAGTACTGTCCTTTCCAGTCCTGCAGAGTTTAACTCCAACCCTAATTAAACACACCTGAAACGGCAAATCAAGGCTTTCAGGACCTCTACTATAAACTCTCAGTTCTGGAGCAGATTGGGGCCCTCTAGGAGCAGGGTTGGACAACCCTGGCCTATGCAGATCATGGTAATAATAATAATAATAAATGTTTCAGTGTTTGATGTTCAGATGGTTCTCCATGCTAAACCATTTTGCTACTCTTTTGGGACCATGTAAAATGTAAAATTTGGGTCCTGACGTAAAACCAGTTTTGAACAATTCTTTTACATGGCTTACAAACAGAAAATGGCACACTTGAAGCTTTTTTCAAGGCTTTGAAACTCCATTCTTACACAGAGAAAACTACAACCATCCTGCAGGGCAATCCTCCAGTTCTGATGACCAGAATTGTAATGCTTAATGTAACTTTGATATTTAAATTGCATGAGTACTGCAGGTTTAAAAAAAAACAAAAAAAAAACCTTGGTCTGAAATGCTGTGGCAGAAAGGTTGTAAGTTGTTTTTTTTGTTTTTTTTTTGAGTCAGTTCTGAATTAGTCACTGGTGCCTCCTTAGTAAAGATGAATAAATAGGTGCATGACTCTCTGCAATATAATTGAAGCTTGTTTCATGGTGTGGCTAAACAACTTTTGTCTTTATTTTCCTTCAGCATTTTCTGAGATCATCCAACAGTGGCTGTGGTATATGGCCCCAGCTGACCGAATGTCTGTTGACCTGCCTTGCACTCAGTTTCACTCTTTCCACTGTTTGCTTAATGAGTTCATCTCAGAGAGTTTAAACCTCATCCCAAAATGTGTCCTCAGAGCAGCCCACCCAGCGTTTCGACGCCCAGTGCACATACAAACCTGGAAATTCTTCATTAACACAACTTAGATTGTCTGAACATAAGTAGCTTTCTAAAAGCGAACAAAAATAAATAAGTACTAGCTTAAGTGGTGCCCCTTAATTTTCAATGGAAGTCCTTGTGTCATTTTCTGTGTGTCCCTTTTTGGTGATTGTTCAACAATCTCTTTGATTTTCTGGGGAACAAAGGCCTAGGCCAAGCCTCTGCCATCTTCTCCACTGCTGAGATAACAATGTGTATGTTTGTGAGTACAAAGAATAGTTTACTGTTCCAACAAGAGTCCTGGCTGCTAAAGGACCAGTCTATTGAGGGAGATGAACAACCATTCGTTTGGCAGGTACACTCACTCTTTTCATCCTTTTATTTCTGTCCGAGTTTCCTTTTGTGAGCCTCTTTTTCTCACATCAACCATTTATATTTTTGCTCCTTCGTTCCCTCCCGTTGAAGGGCAATGGCTTGGTTATTAGGAAAGCTTGTGATTGTATTTGCTCATAGTCTTGTGATTATATTTGCTCACTCTGTTTTGTTTTAATCTGATCTGATAGAAGAAGCCTGTTTGACTCTGTTGCGTCGCTGTGTTTTGGAACATGATATCTACTTATAAACTGGTCCAAGCTAGTCATTGGCTGGTTGACCAGACATCACTCTCCAAAAAGCAGCTTGACCAGCTAGTTTTGTTGCTGGTATAAGTTGTTCTACCAGCTAACTGCCAGATGGGATCAGCTAGAAACCAATTACCATGTTCTAAAGGTGAATGATTTCTTGATTTTCCTGCTGGGAAGGAGAGTGATCATGTGTGAGTTTCCCTTGTGATTAGATGATCTGACATTCAATTTAGTCCAATTATTAAAATTATAATTAACTGTTTCATCTTAGTCAGATAATTCTTCTTTTGGTTTCCCTCTCCAGCTTATTTGATATATATTTAGCCACTGTGCTTTCAGCTGCAGTTTTAAACACATCTTGTATGTTTTGGCTCTCCATTCCACCTTCCTTCTTGCTATATACTGTGTTTAGACTCTCTGCAGGTTGCTTGACTGTTGAACAGAAACTAGAGATTTCATTAAAGGGGGTTGCTACCTTCGCGTCTTTTCTATCCTCTCTTCTTTTGCCCTCCTTCCATTCTCCCTTTCTTCTCCGGGATATGCACAATCCCACCGGCACGGCAGGAATTTTGCAATAACCCTAAAAATCCATCTTCATCACAGGAAGGCATGGGGCCTCCTAAGGGTTTGACATTTCTCTCTCTCACTCTTTCTTTATTTGTTTCAGTGTTCATGAACTTGTTTGCCAATCTTATGTCAGAACTGATTGCATAAAAACAGGTTTGACGTGGATGGTATGAGGTGCAGAAGGAGGTCATAGGTGAAGCAGAGCTGAACACCATCAAGACTTGTTTTCTTTATAGGTCACACATCAGAGTGATCTTAATCTTAGTCAGTGATTTAATAATAATTGGCAAATCTAGAACGCTACAGCATGCTATTCATAATGGGATTGTTGGAGACAGTTCACCCAAAAATGAAAATTTCATTAGAATGTTCCTATTATCTTCATAAAAGTAGTTTTTTTGCCCATACAATGAAAGTCAAACAAAGTTATTTTGGACCCCATTGAATTTCACTGTATGGACAATGTAAATTTCAAAATTTGAATTCGTAGGCCTACGTCCTACATCATCTGCTGGAACACCACTCTCTCGTTTATGCGCGTACAACAGTTAGCGAAAGCTAGAGATTATGGTTTATAAAGTTTAAAACATGGATATTTTTCTTACAAAAACACATTGATTCACTTCAAAAGAGCTTTATTAACCCCCTGGAGCACTTTTATGATGGATTTATGCCCTTTTATTGGACTTCAAAATCTTAAACCCCATTCACTGCCATTATAAAGCTTGGAAGAGCCAGGACATTTTTTAATATAACTCTGATTGTATTCGTCTGAAAGAAGAAAGTCATATACACCTAGGATAGCTTGAGGGTGAGTAAATCATGGGGTAATTTGAATATTTGGGTGAACTATCCCTTTGACATTAAGTCGGTCTGATGATTTACAGCATTTTTTAGCCTATCATCAGACACGTGAACACCGGCATGCTTACACACACCCAAAAATCAACACACAGGTATCACTCCAATACACACAGACACACACTCCCTCTGGGTTTGGCTCACCGTTGTTTTATTTATAAGCCATGAATGATGAATGAATGCCCAGCCGAATGAGAAATTAAAAAAAAAAAAACATCCGTTTGTATTATTATTAAACTTCTTATTACTTCTAACAATGTTTTTTTTAATTAGTGAGTGATGAGAGAGAGGACTTGAAAGAGGGATAAAACAAGATTTAGAAACTGGAAAGACACAATTTGAGATACCTCAAATGACCCTGTTTACAGAGTATTGTGTAGGTTTGTTTTTCACTCATTCCTTTTCATCCTTTATCCTTGCTTTTAAAACTGCTTTTGAATGGCGAAGTTCTAAATAATTATAGCCAAAACCAAAAGCTTAGACTAAATCCTGCAAAGAGGCTAAGAAAGTATGTGTGTATTTTGTGAATGTGATCATCATGAAGACAGTCCAGAGACAGTGAAACACACTTGTTGGGGAACTAACTAAATTAACTAAAAATGACTTACTTAACAACATTTAGTGGTGTTACAGTAGCTTAGTTGTTTACTTTTTTTAAACAAGAGACATGGACATACTCTAGCACTGGCATGTGATTCATTTTAGTGATTCAGTTCATTGTTAAAAGCTAACATGTTCAGCAGTAAACTGTAACCTAGCTAACTATTTTTGTTAGTCTTAGCTACGCTACAAGCTACTATTAAAATATTTAGCTACGAATTTGTTAGCAGCTTGTAGTATAGCTAAATATTTTTGGTGGTAGTGTAGCTAACTGCGTAATGTTAGTACTTTGCAGTGTAACCAACTACTTATTTCTAGTAGTTGTAGTGTAATTACTTTTTCTAAATAGTAGCTTGACTTTTGCCGTTGACTTGTTGTAAAAATGTGGGAAACAAACACACTCATAGTTTAACATTCACTAGTACAGACAGAGGTGTGAATGTATTTCTAAAGATATGTTATTTGATTTCAGAGATATTGAATAAAATATCCCCTTAAATAGTCAGCTTAATGTAGTTAGATTGTAGTGTAGCTAAGTATTTATGTTTACTAGACATTTATCTATATCACAAGCAATTAATACAAATATTTAGCTCCAGTTTTTGCAATTAGCTTGTGGTATAGCTAACTGCTAGTCAGCAGCATGCAGTGTTGCTAACTTTATTTATTAGATTTCGCTACACCAAGCTACTACTAAAGATATTTAGCTACAGTTTTTGCTAGTAGCTTATGGCATAGCTAGTTAAACATTTTTTAAAGCTAACGTGTTCAGCTAGTACACTATAACCTAGCTAACTATTTCTGTTAGTGTTAGCGACACCACAAGCTACTATTAAAATATTTAGCTGCAAATTTGTTAGCAGCTTGTAGTATAGCTAAATATTTTTGGTAGTAGTGTAGCTAACTGTGTAATGCTAATATTTTGCAGTGTAACCAACTACTAATTCTTAGTAGCTGTAGTGTAATTACTTTTTCTAAATAGTAGCTTGACTTTTGCAGTTGACCTGTTGTAAAAATGTGGGACAAACACAAACACACTCATAGTTTCACTCACTCACATTTATAGACAGAGGTGTGAATGTGTGTTTCTTTAAATAACATACTTGTAATGCTACTTTCCTGAGATTACTTAGCCACACACACATAATGACACACAGATAAATACACATTTCCGTCAGCAGCTCCTAAGCACCAGCTGGATTGTGTTACCCAGAATGCATTGGGGCAGTCTCTCCGGGTGACAGCGCGCTCCCATTAAGTAACTGTTTTGCGATTAGGGTAGGGGGAGGATTTCAGGGAGGGAAACCAAAAGAGAAACAGTCATGTGCGGTTAAATGTGGATTCTGTTTGAGTGTGCACATGCCCGTTAGCAGCTGTTTGTGTTTACGCATGCTTGAATCGAGCTCATGAACATGTGGCTGATTTAAAATACAAAACAGATTCATCAGAGCAACTGTGATTTTCCTCATGCTTCACTTCAACCACAACAGAAGCTTCTAAAGAAGAGCCAGAGCCAAGTCTTTGCTGTCCTCAACCTGCACAAAAATCACAAATAAGATTGCTTTAGTATCTTAACTCTTTCTTCCTTAGACATCAATGAGACTAAATGCAAAGCAAACAGAGATTACAAATTTAGCCTCTCCAACAATATCTCTGTGCTGAGATCTCAGTATGAACTCAAATATTCCTTATCCAATTCTTCAGAGAGCAAATCTGTGTTCTGCTATCCACATTAATGTTATAGTAATAGTTTACTGTATGTCAACAGTTTTCAGCATTTGAAACCCATCTTTTCTGGATGGATTTTATCCAATGGGAATTGATTGGAACATGAAAAGGGGCAGTATATGCAATACCATAACCATTTTGGCTCTTTTACATTACCCGATAACATGCACGGCCTTGATGACATCAGCATAACAGGAAAGTCGTTTAAGAGGCGGAGTCACAGTAATAGAATTGTTGTAATATTTATTTTATATTTTAAATGACTATTATTTAATTAATAAAATAAATAAATACAATAAATTATTGTATAATCATATTTTAAAAATTCATTTTCATGAAAAAACAAGAATAGTATTTTGTGGATCTCGTGCAGTAAGACCAGGAATGCTGAAGTACTTTGAGGTCAATTTAGTGACTTTAAAAAAAAAAAAAAATCAATGTGCTTAAATGTAATCTTCAAAGACTCAACTAAAGAAGCTAAAATGTTTCTTTTAAAAAAAGGAGGATTCATTTACGGTAAAACCCAAGGTTGTGCAGAAAGAAAAAAAAACTATTTTAAAGGGTAAGTTCACAGATTTTAAACCAGCGTTGTATTCCCAGAGGAAAAAAATATTGCTCAGAGTTTGCTCTTCCTCAGTTCAAAAGGCTTATGTGATTCTCATATATTTCTCATTTTAGTATCAACAGTGTCTCAGGTGTTTCTCCAGAAATTCCTTTGGAAAAATATAAGTAGACACAATTGAAACATGAGAAAGTTCTGAGAGAAAGGAGTCTAAAATGAGAATGGGCTGTAAGAACAAGGGAGATCTCTTTAGATCTGTAATCGCTTTCAAGACACTATTATAAAAATGATTTATTGCTCAGAGGTTGCTCTTCCTTTTTTTGGTTACACTGGGGTTTTTACCTTTAATAGGCAGGACAGCAGGAGGAGAGACAGGAAACAGTGGGAGAGGTGAGAAGAGAACAGAGGTAGGAAAGTACCTTTAGCTGGGACTCGAACTCATGTTGTCTGAGGTGCACTTGAACGTTGATCTGCTGCCTACAAGGCTCTGAAAAAAGCTTACTCTAAGCTCAGGATACTAAGGGGTGATTCTCTTACATGTCTCATTTACAGTAGATATCAGCTTTGTCCTCCTCAGATGTCTTACTGAAGCTATGTGAGACAAATGTGAGAGATCCAGAGTCTCTAGATAAGGAGAAAGATCTGAGCACAGTGTGTGATGATGGTGAGATTTCTTCCAAAACTTTAAAGAAGACAAATATGAGAGTGTTAGAGATTTTGTCTCAGGAGACAAGTGTGAGAAGCAAGAGACACAAGCAAAAAATTTCCATTTAAAGTACCCTCAGGTTTAGTCCATAAATATATTTGGGATCTTAAAGAGATTTCACTTTTGATTTCCTCTTTTGAGATCTCACTTTTGATTTCTTCTTTTGAGTGCTAATAGTCCCCACAAAAATTAACATGGTTTTACCACAAATCCCCCCCCCCAAAAAAAAAAAAAAAGATTACTATATTTAAACCATGGTAATCAGAGATTAACCATAGTTTTGCTACACTAACCATAGTTTAACCATGGTATTTGTAGTAAAACTGTGGTCACATCAGAGGCATTAGCCTTGTGGGCAGAGCGCCAACATATAGCGCCGGTGCGCTTAAGCCGCCCCTCCCTCTCTCTCACTTCACTTCCTGTCTACAATACTGTCCTATCCTAATAAAAAGGCAAAAACGGCAAAAATAAATATTAAATTAAAAAAAAAAAAACTGTAGTTATACAAATGGTAATCCATACACCAAAAAGCATGGTTACTACACTTTCACTACAGTAGGGGGTAATTAAATGAGGGGTTTTATTTTTCTGTAGTACCTACACCAAGATATCCCTGTTTATTTGTCAGCAAAAGTCTGTAAAACGCATCATGCAGCAGACTTCTGGCTTTTTTTTTGTATCCCTACTCACGGAGAGTCTGATCAAGCCCAGTGCATTATGGATGTTTACATTTTCCTACATTTTTTCACCACAGTGCTTTTGTTCTGTTTTCTATGGAAGCCCGTTTCCACCACCAATAAAAAATAAAAAAGGTAATTGTGACACTTTATCTCACAATTCTGATTTTTCTCAGAACTGTGAGATATAAACTCACAATTGCAAGTTATAAAGTCAGAATTGCGAGACAAACTCACAATTCTGACTTTTTTTCTCACAATTGCGAGTATTGCAATTCTGACTTTTTTTCTCACAATTGTGAGATATAAACTTGCAATTGCGAGTTATAAAATCCAGTTCTGAGGAGGAAAAAAAATACTGACGTTCTTAGAATTGCGAGTTTATATCTCACAATTCTGACTTTATAACTCGCGATTGCGAGTTTATATCATGCAAAAGTCAAAATTGTGAAATGAAAAGTTGCAATTACCTTTTTTATTTTATTTTTTTTATTCAGTGGCGGAAACAGGCTTCCATAGTTTTCTCTATTTGTGTAGCATCAATTTAAAGACACAAATGTAATTGATTAATGTTACAATGTCAAGAACTCAAATTTTAGGTTCAGATTTCTTTGGACTATTATTAAATAACCATGATTAGGTTCACTCAACAAGTAGCTTCACCCAAAACACTAATACAAACACACACACACACACACACACACACACACACACGTTGATATTTGTGGTTTACGGGGACTCTCCATAGGCGTAATGGTTTTTATACCGTACAAACTGTATGTGCTATTGTCCTACACCAACCCTACACCTAACCCTACCCCTTACAGGAAACTTTCTGCATTTTTAGATTTTCAAAAAAACACCATTTAGTATGTTTTTTAAGCCTTTTGAATTACGGGGACATAAGCAGTGTCCTCATAAACCACCTTCAAATTGTAATACCTCTGTCATACCCATGTCATTAAACAAATTTGTGTCCTCGTAAACCACAAAAACCAGTACACACACACACACAAAAGACACTAAAAAGGCGGAGAGTGGCTTAAACCAGACTAAGTGCAATAAAGGTAGACCGTCCTCCCCCAACTTTGCCCAAGGCCTGGAGGCAGTTCAGGTTACAATCTACTCTGTGTGCATGTGCACACCTGCTAGCCATGCATATCGGCGGAGAAATTTTCACACATTTCTGTGTGAAACGTGAGAAATTTAACAAGACAAAAGACCAAAGTAGACCAACTTACACATGCCGCTGACACACGCCAGTCTGTCATATACTGTTACAAAGATGCTTATCTATCTATCTATCTATCTATCTATCTATCTACCTACCTACCCACCCAACCTATCTACCAACAGTGGTAAAAACTATGCCTGGAAACTGTAGCATGTCTGGCACGAGAAGCATTTTAAGATGGGTGTGTTTAAGAAAAAATGTCATTTTGGTGTTCTTAGCATCCTTTTGTGTTGCACATTTCTTTCTGAAGAGCTGCATTTGAAAGATCAGTGCATTTGCGACTTGGTTGCCTGTAATATGTTGCTGCTATGACTAGCATGCTGTTAGGTGGCATAATCTGAAGCCATGGCATTTCGTGTGCATGATTCATATTCACTCTGTGCCTCTCTCTTTATGAATATGCACTACAAAAAGTAGAGGTTTTTTTTTACACTCATCCATAAAACATGTTGAATGTAGTTCAGAAACACATTTATGGTGTAGTTAAATTACGTTTTTATTTTAAGTATAAAGTTATATTCTCTAAAAGAACGTCTTAATATTATAGATATAAAATGCTCCAATTTGAATGTAAAGAGTTATATGAACTTTTCTGATGCTTTATATCTCTTTTAAAGCTTGAGAGCTTGTTCATTGTAACTACATGCAAATTATTCTTTGTGATAAATGAGTGAGGGAGAACTGTTTGCTCTTGTCTATACGTGTCTCTTTCTCTCTCTCTCTCTCTCTGTTGGTTTAGTTGGTTCAGGACAGGTTTCTTGTAGTTTTTAAGCACTGTTTTTCTGGCTCACCTTCAGACTAAATCTGTGTAATGGAGTGAATCATAACAGCTTTCACCTTGACATCTCTCAAAGAAAAACAAGCACACACACCATACGAACATATTTCGCACTTGTACACCTGCTAAACAGATTCAGCAGCAAGTTATTCAAGTTAACACGTTCTTTATTGTTATTCCGTGTACTGCGTAACACATAATAGGTGTCAAAACGTTGCTGGCCTGACGCCATAGATCTTAATGCCATGACTCATGCGCAAGTACACAGATTTCAGGCGCTAGTGTCAATCACCAATCAAAGCCTTGAGAGTTAAATGAGGTTTAAACTTGGTCTGCAGTCAAAGAGTCCAGCAGACATTTACATTTTTACCTAAACTAAACTAAACCAACTATTTCATGGAAAAGAGCAGTTTTTACTATCATACAGTACATCAAATTCATTTAAATTTGAATATGAATTGAATGCGAACCTAAAGTTGATCATAAATTGATCTGAGCTAGATAGAGAGAAAAACAATGAAATCAGAGTTAACCATAAAAATGACTGCATAGAAAACATTTATTTGAATTTGAATATGAATGTGAATGACAAGTGAACTGGACTGAATTAAGTGGGGGAAAAAAATTGCGTTTGTTGGACACAATAACGTCAAATATATATTGCATGCTAGTTATGTACAAGGAATTAATTTGAATTTGAATATGAATTAAATGTGAACCTGAAGCTGGGATCCATTGCAGTGAATGGGTGCCGTCAGAATGAGAGTCCAAACAGCTGAGAAAAACATCACAATAATCCATAAGTAATCCACACCACTCCAGTCCATAAATGAATGCCTTTTTGAAGCAAAAAAATCTGCATGTTTGTAATTCATCATTAGGATGTTTTTTAACTTTAAACTAGTGCTGTCATTAGATTTTTAAAAATTAACTAATTAATCACACATTTTTTCTGAAATTAATCACGATTAATCGCAAAGTGGAGTGCGTGTCTGAAACGTCTCCTGTTTGATGTGGTCGTAAAGACGTTATGCATCTAAATAAATGCAATTCTTGTCAAGAAAAAAAGAGGTAGAAGCCGCAGTCGTGAGTGGGGTGGCCAACCCTAGCCCCGCCCCGCCTTAACTGCGTTAAATATTTTTAACACGTTAAGCTGAAAAAATTAAATGCCTGCGTTAACGTTAATTTTGACAGCACTACTGTTGCTTCCAGCAAAAATAGACAGTGCTTTATCCATAATATTAATTTATCCAGTGAAAACTTTGGCCTGTCTGAATCAGGAGAGAAATATGCACAGATCAAGCACCATCTACAATGAAAACAGTTCTAAACAAACATGTTGGTGCATTTTGATGTGGGAAGACAACAGGGGTTTATGGATCATGGACTTTTAACCAAGTTAAAATCATCTTGATGGATTTGTTTCTTAAAAACACAGCTTTTCGCTTCTCAGACTGTTAATTGATGGACTGGATGGTGTGGATTACTTCTGGATTATTGTGATGTTTTTATCAGGATTCTCATTCTGACAACACTATTTAGTGCAGAGGATTCATTGGTGAGCAAGTGATGTAATACTAAATTTCTCCAAATCTGTTCTAATGAAGAAACAAACTCTTCTACATCTTGGATACTTTCTCAGCATTTTTTTTAGGTGAACTATAACCTTTAATGTGAATTTGAATATGAATTTAGTGTGCCTGTAGTTGAAAGAAATTTAATTGAACAGAGCGCAAAATGAGAACTCACGGCTGGGACATGCAGGAACAAATCGCCCCACCGCCCCCTTCTTGCCCCGCAGGGGGTGTCCTGTCTTCTGACCAGCTGTGTCAGCTTGAGTGTTTTCGCTAAAGACTTCAGTCTCTCAGACCAAATCTGAAATACTGCACGATTCTGCACAATTTCTAAACCATTAATCAAATAATCACATTTGTGATACTGAGCATATGATCTAGTTTGTTGAAAAGGTCAGATGTTCTTGATTCCAGTGAAACACAAGATGCTCTTTAGATGATCATCAGGTTTTACACAAAACTCTGGTCATACAACTCAAATATAGCTGCCTTTAAAACAAAGGGGCAACAAACCAAATTCCAAAATACTACAAAATCAACATGGAAGCACTGTTTAGAGCTCAACACCTCAGTCCTGAATTACGTAGCAGATCTATTTACAACCGACAGCCCATTAAAACAAATAAACGAATGTGATACCAGAGTCGGTTCAACTCCAGTGATGATGAGGTATGTTGGAACAAGACCAAATCAATTTCTCTGCCTGTCCCGACCTGTTTGTACCACGCACGGTGACACTGGGGCTCCCCGAGAGAACATTTACCTCCTCTGAATGATGTAGTTGTTGCTTGTAATGTGTAGACATGGTGTAAGCGTGGCTAAAGTAACTAAATACTATAGGGAAGTTCTCCGTCACTCTCCAGAACACTGATCTGTTTGTGTGCTGTTGCAGCTCGCTGAAAAGCAATGAAAGACTGTCCATACAATGTGTGTGTGTCCATACAATGCGTGTGTTTAAAGGCTTATCTGATCCTGTCCTGGCAGTCTGCTGATGAATTTGTTCTGAGACCATTCAACTGTGGCACTGATCGATTAAAATGTACAAGTGACCTCGGTGTGACTCTATCAGTATTCTCAAACTAGTTTTGTGACTTTGCAGTGTGAATATGCAGAGGGATTAGCTATTCATAATAGATGTCACTTCCATCTTAAAAGGATAATTCTGTCATCATTTACTCATAATATCACTCTTTCTTCTGTGGAACACAACAAAATTAGCTTTTTTCTCCATACAATGAAAATCAACAACACTGGACACAAAAGAAGATTTAAAGAAGATCTTATTTTGTGTTCTACAGAAATGATAGAACTGACATTTTCCATTCAAATATCCATGAAAGTTTTTAGCTTTTAAAGGATTAGTCCACTTCCAAAATGAAAATTTGCTGATAATTTACTCACTCCTAGTCATCCAAGATGTTTATGCATTTTTTTCTTCAGTCGCCAAGAAGTTAAGTTTTTTGAGGAAAACAGTCCTGGATTTTTCTCCATATAGTGGACTTCAATGGTGCTCAATGGATTGAAGGTTAAAAATGCAAGCTTCAAAGGGCTCTACACGATCCCAGCCGAGGAATAAGGGTCTTATCTAGTAAAACGATCGGTTATTTTCTAACAAAAAATAAAAATTTATATACTTTTTAACCTCAAATGCTCATCTTGTCTAGCTCTGCGATGCACATGCGTACTCTGTGCAAAACAGTTAGGGTAGGTTGAAAAACTTCATCTCATTTTCTCCTCCAACTTCAAAATCGTCCAACACCGTCAGCAGAAGTACGGACCCAATGTTTACAAAGTGAACGCGCAAAGAAGGTCAAACACCCTTTACAAAAAAAGGTAAAACAACGATGTTGTACGATTTGAAATTGGAGGACAAAATGAGATGGGAGTTTTCCTGGTATGTTTTCCTCAAAAAACTTAATTTCTTGGCGACTGAAGAAAAAAAGGCATAAACATCTTGGATGACAAGGGGGTGAGTAAATTATCAGCCAGTTTTCATTTTGGAAGTGGACAAAACCTTTAAGATTTTTGATGTTTTTGAAAGCAGTCTGTTATGCTCACCAATGATGCATTCATTTGGTTAAAAATACAGTAAAAAGAGAAATAATATTACAATAAAAATGACGCTTTTTACATTGAAAAATGTCAATTATTCCTGTGATTCAAAGCTAAATTTCCTGCAGCCATTACTCCAGTCTTCAGTGTCACTGTGATACATTTATTCAGGATTCAAATGAAAATAATTTATTTGAAATAGAAATCTTATAAGTAAGTAAAGTGTAGTTACTCTCACTTCAGAATTGAATGCATAAAAAAGGTTTTTTGAGCTTTTGAACATAGTATGTATTTTTGAGCATCTTCCTTTTCAGTCATGTGCATGTTTAGTATGTTTGTATTAGAACTCACTGTTGCAACTTTAATATAACTCATGTAGCAGCCAAAGTAATCGGAGAAGCAGATCCCTTTGATCAAACAGCATTCTCCTGAGTAACTGCGTTTGAAGGACGGCAGACGGATGTTTGCTGTTCTTGACTTGTGAAAACTTGAACACCACCCAACAGACGCAGCCAAAGGCCATAACACTCTATCCTCAAGCGAACAACAAGATGTTACAGTTCACATTCAGAAAGAAAAAAAGTTTTATAAAGAGTGTTCTAAGATGTTCTCAGTGCACCTGGGACATTTTACTTGCAGAGTGTGTATCCATAAAGGTGAATTGTGTAATTTCCTCTCAAAAACTGCAAAACAATGATTGTTTTCAAACAGGTTTCTCCTTTTATCTTTTATTGGTTGGATACACGGATAGCTCCGCCCCAAACTCACACTAGTGTTTGAGCTAGTGTTGCTATGTGCTGTTGGTCGGGATGTGCAAAAAACAGAGTAGATGTTTTGAAACCCCAATTCTCAGGGGATTCAATCAACGAATGTTTTTTGTATAGCTGTCTCTGCAGTATTTTAGTGTAGCATCCAGTCTTATTCATGTTTATTTCTAACACTGTTCTGACCTCTGTAATGTTTTATGTATGTATTTATTTTTCTTTGTTTCTCTTGGCATTGGCTCTTGCCTTCACTCTGCTCATGATCACACACACAGCAGGGCTACAATCTAAACTGTGTTTTTACAAGTGGACACCATAGCAGAACATACATAAAATAAATCCTAAAAGCCACAACAGGAGACAATACAGTACTTGAGCTTTTCTTCACCAGCCTTCCTTATCACTTGTCAGCAGTGTTGGGGAAGAAGCTACATTTTCTTTCATTTAAGATTTATATTAGATACAATTAAAAAAAACACAAGAATATAAAACATAGTAATGATCAGCAACATTGAACTCAGTATAATGACTGTCAAGCTACTGAAAATGTAGTTGAATTACTACTTTTAGTTAGTTATTTCCAACACAACACACCAAAAGTAACTAAGTTAAGACCAAGTTAAGCTACTGAAGAAAACTTCAAACTCAAAAAGGTTAAATTTTCATTCTACAGATTATGGAGAACATGGAGATTCTCTCCAATATGGACAATCCTGATCTGAATATTTATTTGACATTTATTATATATTATTTTAGATGCTTCTCTTTGTGTTCCTGAGAAAGTAATGATCCTAATTCAGATCGTTTTTTTAGGTTGCCACAGGCCCATAAGGAATCTATGAACATTCAGGTTTTTTAGCTGATTTTTGAGGTACAGTTTGAGGTAAAAAAGAGAATAAAATAAAAGAAATAATAATAACAATAAAAACAAAAGAACATACAAGGGGCAGGAAATACAATGAACATATTCTGAGCTTTCTGACTCTAGTAAGGTTGAATGTTGTCCCATTGTTTCATGCTTAATGCTCCTGTATTGCAACACTTTGTTTACCCAACACTTCAAGGAGGAAGAATCCAAAGGAAAATCAAATCTCAGTCTTAGTAGGAGGGCTCATGCTCTGGCAGTCACTACTGCAACAGATTTTTGTGATTTTGAGTGATCGGTATAATCCAAACAACAAGTGACGTGTTTCTAGAGTTTCCATCTGACCTTTAACAACAGCCAGAATCACACTCAAGACACAAAAGGCCCAATCAAAGTGTTTCTAACTAAATAACCTTCAGATGTCAGACACTTGACTCTGCTACAGACTAAGGCCATTCTTAACTTAGCATCTGCACAAACTTATTCCTGCTCGCTGTGTCTTAACGTCCATCATGCAGTTATTAACTGTGATTGGGAAGCTCCTTTTGAGATACTCCCCTATTTAGTTGTCATGGTGGCATGACCCAAGCACTTATTAGGTGACCCTTGGGATTAGTCCAAGCCTGGCCAGGGGGGGTTAAGCCTTCACCTCCGAATGCCCACTATAACATCCCACTAGTCCCTTTAATTAAATTGCTGAGACACCGCGTCAGGAATGTTTGCCTCTGCTTTTTGCTTACGCTACTTCTATATCTCTATCTTTGCTTTTCTCATACGCTCATCCCTCCTTCGTATCCTAAGTGCCCCCTCTGTGTTTGCCTCTCCCAAACGAGGACTGGCAGCCTGCCAGCTGATCTCTAAGTCTTACCGAACAAAAACAAGAAGAACGTGTTAACACGCTTACTACAGTTATTATCGCACATTACATAAGGAATGCGGCCCAGATTACTAATGACAGATCAGATTTAACTTGCAGCTGGGTTCTTGGTCTGCTTTGACGTCATTCATAAACAATATTTCACTAAACAAGCAAATAATAACTTGAAGGGTCAGTTGATGCAGTACGAATGTGTGCTTATGCAATCTGTTAAACGGTTGAAACTTCATCTGCACACTGCCAAAAAATAAAGGTTCTTCAAAGCGTTCTCATGTCTTCCAGAAGAGTATATAAAGTTCTTGGGATACTTATGTGGTTCTTTTGGTTGAAGATTAAAATAGTTTGTTACATTACAGGATCTTTAGATCAGCATATTGGTTTCTGAGTTCCTGCCAGCAAAATATGGTTTTCTAAAGGACATGCTAAAGATTAAAAAGCTAAAGTCCTCTTTAGAGAGAGTGCACTCTTAGGTTCTTTATTGACATTGATGGTTCCATGAAGAATCTTTACCAACCAGGGGATCTCTCCATTGTGCAAAAGTGCCTTTATTGTGAAAAAAAGTTTCTTCAGATTATTAAAATATTCTTCACAATAAGAAAAGTGGTTCTTTTAAAAACTGTTCTTTGGGAGGTTCTTTAGGGAACCAAAAATGGTTCTTCTATGGTATTGTTGCGAAAAAAAACCCTTTGAGAACCTTCATTTTTAAAGACTGTTTGCTAAAACCTGTATAACAGGAAACTTCACAGATGCTACACCTCAAATGTTGTGATAATCTAATGGGTATTTAAAGGTTAAAAGTCTCCTTCAGACTTCTTACCAACCACTGAGCAAAGAAAAGTGGCATACAGCTGAAGAGGATTACCAGAACTATTCAGAATCACTAAAATGAATGGCCAAAATCTCAGCATGTCACTCAACCCTTGCTCCAAAGTACTTCTTAATAGAGTCCTCCACAAAACTTTTCTCCTCAACTTTTGAGGTGTCTTTGAAGCAACAAAGATAATGGGTTTAAAAGCCAGAATAACTGAGCATAATCTACTTTACAGCACATGTACTGTTTAACCCTTTTATATAGGCCTAACTTAAATTAATAAGAAAAAGATGCTATGACACTTTGCTATGATGCTTGATCTTGCGCAACGCTGTCTTGTGGCGTCCCGCCACTATTTATGTGATATAGTCTATTTGTAATGTCAAAAAGCGATGTAGATTTATAGTACTTTGTTTTGTAGATGTACCGACTGATAATGAACGGAACTGTTGTGGTTATCTCCCCAGGAGAAACCCTAACCTTTAATCTAACTTTGTGGTTAAAAGCACACAGTGGTGTTTTTGCAAGCTATTCACACAAGCTCATAGGTAAAACCACTCAAACCGTAATTAGAGATGTCAACCCCAAAACACACCACCATATTCGTACATATAAAATAATGCATTGTAATATAATATATATGTAAAATATAATATAGCCTAATACATAAAAGTCTTGTTGTGTTTTAAGATTCACATCCGAATACTACTGCCAAGATTTGTCGCTTCACACTAGCATGCATTCGTCATGTTTCGTTACGTTTATGTTTATTATGCGAGGGATAATGAGTTAAACAGAGGAACTTTACTTCACAACCATTCATCACCGACCAAGCGGTCTTTGCACAATATGACATATTGACTTGGGTTACCTGGTACGAAGCGCATCATTTTAAAACAGACAAGCTTTAGTGAAACCACTTTGAGAGCTCACGAGACCGGGCAAGAAGCTTTCAAACGTTTTAACATAGTTATTCACTGTCAAAATTTGTTTTCGCAACAAAAGTAAACAAAAGTTCCAGAATTATGAATTCCATATTATTATTTCCAGTGTAGCACAATGAAATGTTTTGTCCAACCCATATAGATTATTAAAAAACCCATAAAGATATATTAAAGATTGTTTTTTAATGTTTACATTGTGCAACGAGCATCTAGAAATAATTCGTTGCAGTGCCTACCTGTAAAATGCGAAACGTGAAGCAAGCGTGCGTTGTTTTATCCACAAGAGACCACGTAATAAAAGAATGACTTTCAAAACTCTTGTACGGTCATTCCCTAGGCAGAAGTCATTTCTCCTGAAGGTGAATCTCTGACACACATCACCATACAGCGCACATACGGAGCCTCCCCGATCCGTTGCGTCCAGCCAGACGTCTGAACTTCAGGAGCACGTTGGTGTTTTCACTGAATGGCAGGAGCGCAACACCTCCAGAGTTTTAGGAAGGAGGAGCAAAACACTTCAGGCTTGACACAACTCTCCGTCGCCGGGCTGTGGTGACAAAGGGTATGTTCCCAATAATACCATAGGCTACTAGAAATATGCAGTGTACATCAGAGGCGTCATGCCCATTCAAAGTGAGGGGGCACGTGCCCCCTCAGATTTTTGAGCAAAGTGGATTTTGAATGCATATTCCAAAAGACAAAAAAAAAAAATAGCCGAGTGATATTTTCTATATTTGATTCAATCACACCAGCGTGATTAGATCGTTCAGCGCGTCATATCAGATGTTAAATTCAAATCTGCGTTCGCTGGCTGGCGTTGAGCCAGAGACAGACGCGTTTGTACAGCGCTGCATTATAACCAATCACACACGATTCTGTTGAGCTTATGAATGCAATGACCAATCAGAAGCGTTCAGATGAGTCATCGCTAAAATGCCGGCGTTTTCTTCACTCTCTCGCTTACTGAATACCTCTTTCTGGCGAATTCTCTCGTCAGAAACAACAAAGTGCAAATGTGTGTACAAATCTGTAAGATATTCATTTCATAGTGTAAACAGCTTCAGTGATTTTAATGGGAGTTTTTGAGAGTGCTTGAAAGACTGTCAGTGTTCTTTGCTCTCTTTCTGTACAATGAAAGTGTTATGATTAGTAGCCTAATTACTTGCAATGTTTTAATTCACATTAACTTTCAATGTTAAATTCACATTAAATATAAAGTCAGTCGTATTAAAAATATGTTATGGCATGACACCCATATCAGTTAATTAAGTAAACAGACAGGTTTTTATGCATAGGCCTAGTTAATAATTACATTATTTAGTATACCCCCCCCCAAATCATACACCTTCAGAAATAATGAATGCATGGCACCCCTGCTACTGTGCGTATGCAGTAAGTCTGAATTTGGAATGGAATATTAGCGTTCTTTATACAAATACCATAAGGTGCGGTCGCTTTAGCCTATTTCACGGGCAAAACTTGTCATTATTTATTGTCAGCAGTGTAGGCTTAGATGTTACTAGAAGTTACTTCTCTTATGAAAATTAACCATTTTCATTATAGTAAAAGTGTAGTAACTATGTTTTTTGTTTTGTTTTGTTTTGTTTTTGGTTTTTTTGGGGGGGGGGGGGGGTCACAAGCTGTTACTATGGTCAGTGCAGCACTTGTTACTTTGGTTTAACTATAGTAACAATGTATTTTGGTTTTATTTAACCATGATTATTTTTTTGTAAGTGTTTCAAACCAAGCAGCTTTCTGTACAACGTGGAGAATTCGCGGCAAAATCTTTGTGGAAATTCCTATTGAAATTTTGCCCGAGAAAATTAACAGTAAATTTATTAACGATACATTTAACGGCACCTTTAGTGCAGTTGTTGTTTTTACAGTAAAAAAAAAAATAAAAATTAATAAAAAAAAAACTGTTGTTTTGCTGTTTTGATTTTACAGCAGTTAGCAATATTTTAGGAAATTGTTTACATGGACCTTTTTTGTTGTTCTCGCTTAGGTTGTTTTGAGTAGCATTTTGCTTACATGGAGGTTTACTTGTCTTGTTGAACTCTAAGATCTGTCACTTAGTTGTATTAGTATGAAAACAGTTATTTATAGCTTGTGTCTTGGGAAATCATCACAGTATACTTCCGACATTCACCCAAAGTAGCACTGAGGCACCAGTGCCAAATGCTCAACCAGGACTTCAACTTGTCAAATATTTTTTAATACAACATCACAATGCTGTATTTAGCAAACAGTGATGTAAGAAACATCACTTTAAGTTAGATTGGTATAGTGCTGATAGCTAGTAATGTGAGATGCATGACTGTTGGTATGCATAGGAGTTTTAAGTTGTTTTGAAGAGATGAAGTTCATTCCTCCCTTTGACTGTTTCAAATTGATGTGTACACTTTGGGTTTGTGAGTTTTAGACTTTGTACAGGAAGCTTTGATTCTTAAAGAGGATTTTTAGCTTTAACCCTGTGAGTCAACAGTTTCGCTCTCTGTTTGTACCACTGGGATATTTATGAGATGATTTTGACAATGTCGTCCAAACATGAAACTCAGCTCTTAAGCCTAAGTATGAGTGTATTGTTATGTATTAAAGCAGCTCTGCTTCATGTAACTGAATGAATAAGTGTGCTGAACTTTTCAACTAGCCTTTGGCAAAAGCGTACAGTGGTTATAAATTTTCCTCACAGTTTATGCATGCGTGTCATGAACCCACTCACATGCAAGCATGCAGCACTCACATACTCCATCTAAGATATCCAAATTCTGTATAGCCAGTTATTTTGAGTTTAGTTAGTTGTGACAGAGGGGGAATGGATTACATTTCCAAGAGGTTCAGTACTGCAACCAGCAGTTATGTGACTGAACCAAAGAGCAAAGATAGGCCATCAAACCCTTAATATGATAATCAAGTATTTTTGAATAAAACTCAACATATTTTAACAAGAATTTTTGGTATTGAATGAAATACTTGTCAATATGTGACCCTGGACCACAAAACAAGTCTTAAGTAGCATATTTGTAGCAATAGCCAAAATTATCGAATTTTCTTTTATGTCATAAATCATTATGATATGAAGTAAAGATCATGTTCCATGAAGATATTTTGTAAATTTCCTACTGTAAAAATATATAAACTTAATTTTTGATTACTAATATGCATTGCTAAGAACTTCATTTGGACAAATTTAAAGGCGATTTTCTCAGTATTTTGATTTTTTTGCACCCTCAGATTCCAGATTTTCAAATAAATGTATCTCGACCAAATATTGTCCTATCCTAACAAACCATACATCAATGGATGATGTATAAATCTCAGTTTCAAAAAACTGACTCTTATGTTTTTGTGGTTCAGGGTCACAAATGCATTTTGGGATTTATTAACCAGTATTTTTGTCTTGTTTTCCAGTAAAAATATCTAAAAATTCTAATAGTAAGTTGAATTTAGTTGAAAAGCAAAAGTTATGTGTATATTATGAATAAATATGTATAAATATACACAATCGTTCAAAAGTTTGAGGTCGATTTTTTATGTTTCTTAAGGCTGCATTTATTTGATCAAAAATACAGGAAAATAAGTAATATTGTGAAGTACTATTACAATTTTAATTCTGTTTTCTATTTGAATATATGTTAAAATGTAATTTATTCCTGTCATACAAAGCTGAAGCATCATTACTCCAGTCTTCATTGTCACATGACCCTTCAGAAATCATTCTAATATGATTTGGTGCTCAGGAAATATTTCTTATTATTAGCAATGCTGAAAACAGTTGTGCTGCTTAGTAATTTATGTATTTATTTTTTTTCAGGATTCTTTGATTATTAGAAAGTTCATAAAACATTTATTCAAAATCTTTACTAACATTATAAATGTCTATACTGCCAATTTTGATCAATTTAATGACCTTTCTGATTAAATGTTTTAATTTCTTTCCAAAAAATCTTACTGAATCCTTTGAACATAATATATAGGATATTATAATATTTATGCTATATTGATGCACAGGATGCAGTCCTTTAAAAAAAACTGTGTTTTTAGCGCCATCACCTGATCGGATATGATATCTACTGTACAGTGTGAATGCAAGCAGGTTCAAACTCAAAGTGTGGCCGCTTGTTTAGACACAATATTGTCTTTCTCTCTCTGTAGTGTAACTCTTGATATTTAAAGTTCAGGAACAGTGTTGAAGACTTTGACCTCTGCCAGACCCCTCAGCATAGCGGAAACGACAGGACTCTGTGTAATCCCTCGCTTTCTCCTCCTTCTCTACTTTCCTCAAATCCTCAGTCAACCTATTTGCCCTCTCAGCTGTAACAGAATTGATGCGAACATATTTAAAACATTACAGATTGGCACTCTGTAATTTGAAATAATTTAATAGTTTACCTGATTGGTTCTTTTTCATATTTTAGCCACTGTGGTAAACAGCTGTTGCTAAAGCTAGTTTGAAATGTTTGTGAGTTGTTGGTTTTTTCACAGCTTGCAGGAATGCGTAAAGCTGTATTTACAGTACACAGCGTAAGTTCCTCTTAAAGTCCTTTCACACCACCAGCTTTTGTTTGGTGCTACATTGTTTTGTTTTTTTCTCATGGAAAAAGTAAAATTGCTGAACGGAATCTGGCCTGCAGCGTGCAGCTCTCTTTGTGTGTGTGTGTGTGTGTGTGTGTATTGGTTCGTGTTCCTCAGGGGACCCTGTTAAACAGCATCTGGTCCTTAGCCAAATACTGCCTGTTTGAAACCAACAAATCAGCTCACACACTTCCTCTCTCTCTGTTTTATACCTTTCTCATTCAACCAGATTTTTTTTACCTTCTCTCCTTAAAGTAATAGCAGCCAAATATATAAGCTAATAACCCAGCTGCTGTGATGTCTTTTAATCAAAGAAACAAAGGAAAAAAGAGGAAATCAAAAGCTTTTATTGCTTTAAGTATTCATCTATATTTAATTTAGAATTTAGTGTTTGGTAACTTTATTCAATTTCTGTATATTTCCTAATTGCTGAATGGCACAGGTAAACATGATATTTATTGTAATGGGTTTATGTGAAGATCGTTTTAAGTTCATTTAAATGAGTTACATATTAGTTAAGCATTTAACCAAGCACATTTTACCAATTCCAAACCACATCAGTTTTAATAATTATTATTCATAATCATTTATATGTGTTCTGATGATCTGATGAGAGATATTCTGTTGGAACTGGTGTTACAGCTGAGTACAGGAGCAGGGGAAACTCTCCAGAGATGTAACTGGCTGTGTTTAGATGCGTGGGAAAGTGTGTGCGTGTGTTTGTGCAGATAAGGCACTGAGTAGTATGTGAAAAGCATGTGTGAGAGAGAGAGTATGTGAATGTGTTAGATCCGTTTGCTGTGTTTTAGCCAGGTGGTTCTATCATTACACATGCTCTTCTATTAATACAGCCGAGGGGAGATATTTACAGTCAAGATAGTTACACGATGGACTAAACTGAACCCAGACAGACAGGCAAACAGAGAGAGGGAGACGGGTTCACAAACAGAAAGAAAGAGTGAGAATGAGAACAGGAGTGGGAGTCTAAACATCAAGCCTGGGTTGGATTAACGCCTTTTTTGTTGTTGTTCAAATAGGTGTACACTGTTTATTTGTTACTGTTTGGTTGGTTGGTTTAGCCTCATTTGCCCTCTTCCCAGCATGCATTGGTGTATAAATAATTAATCCAGCTGTATTGCTTGACTCATTTTCTCACCACGTTTAGTAACTTACTGCCTTTTCATATCAGTATGAGTTTGTTCCTCTATTTGTCTTAGATTTAAGAGTTTTTAAAACGTTTTTGAAAGAAGTCTCTTATGTTCACCAAGGCTGCATTTATTTGATTGAAAACGCAGTAAAAACAGTAGTAGTGTGAAATATTATTACAATTTAAAATAACTGTTTTTTTAATTTTTATATATTTTAAAATGTAATTTATTCCTGTGATTACAAAACTGAAATACTCAAATCATTCTATTATGCTGATATGCTAATATATAATATATCTAACATGCTACTTATATCAACAACCACTCTGCTGCTTTATGAAAAACACATACTTATTATAAAATAGCATGTATTTAAATGTATAATATATTTTTATAATGTAGTACAACATAGAAGTGTGTGATAAAGAAAACTTTATCACTCTCAGAGAAAGTGTGTGTGTGTGTATATGTGTGTGTTTGTGTGCATGTGTGTGTACTGCAGCGTTCTGGCTACCTGACCTTCTCTATCTGATAAGAGTAAAGTAAACATAAAGGAGAAGAAGGGTAAAACAATCATGGAGAAGGAATGAAAGCTAATAATGAGAATTTAAGACCTGCCTTTGCTGAACGGATCTGACACGCATGCTCGTAGTTTAATTCGCGCTTTAATATGAAATGATACTGGCAATTCGTTTTTACTGTCATATGGCCTGACAACATGCTAATTAACGTGCTAATTTTGACAGCACTAAAAGTTATTTATGCTTTAATTTTTTTGGTAATTTTGTAGCTATATTGTAATTTGCTATTGAAATGTGTATATTATTGAGTACTATGTTGTGTATTATATTATACAGCATTGAGTTGAACATTTGAGTTTCCCAGTAAAAGGTTTGCAGCAGGTGTATGTGTGTGTGTGTGTGTGTGTGTGTGTGTGTGTTCGTGTTTGCAGCAGCAGGACTTTACCGAGGCGTCAGAGAACAGCTGTGTTTGTTCACACTCCTTCAGAGCATGTGAGAGCGGCACGGCTGATTATCAATACAGCATTCTGTATGTGTGTGATCCTGCTAAATGATTGTACGCACTGTCCATGAGCACACAGCTGATGGTGATGATGACACAGCCAGAAGTACGGCCCCCTCCCACCCCAGCCTGTGACCTCAGGGTTACCTTCGTTCCCACAGATCCAATGTACATGTCCTTGTCGCTTGCCATGGGAACCCACTGGCTTTATGGAAATCTCTAGCCCCTGTCAGCAGCGAAGAGTGAAAAGGCCTCTTGAGTAAATATTTTATCTTCAGGTTTGAGATCAGTTTGGTTCTCTACTGGTTCTCCTTAAATTAATTTATGATGTTATATGTTTAATTTTATATATATATATATATATATATATATATGTAAAATAAATAAATGTTTGCATGTATGCGTGAGTGGAATGTTCTGTTAATGCCTCTTAGATTTGGCACAAAAATCCTATAGCTAAAGCACAACTCAGGTCTCAGCAGGCTGAACACACATGATATATGTGACCCTGGACCACAAAACCATTCATAAGTGTCAATTTTTTAAAACTGAGATTCATACATCATCTGAAAGCTGAACAAATAAGCTTTCCATTTCCTTTCCATTGATGTGTGGTTTGTTAGGATAGGACAATATTTGGCAGAGATAAAACTACTTGAAAATCTGAAATCTGAGGGTGCAAAAAAATCAAAATATTGAGAAAATCGCCTTTAAAGTTGTCCAAATGAAGTTCTCAAAAATTAAGTTTATTTATGTTTACAGTAGGAAATTTACAAAATATCTTCATGGAACATGATCTTTACTTAATATCATAATAGCAATAGATAAAAAAAAAATACATTATATGGGTCACAATTATGAAACAGGTTTTAGATGTTTAAGCACTTGAACTTTAGTGTGCACTTCACACTTTCTTTGAAGTCTCTGTGTTGACATACTAGTTTAATTAAATAAATTAATGAAGACCTTTGTGTGACTTTTTTTTAAAGCTTAAACTTTGAAGGGGTTGGGTGTGATTCAAAAACAACACTGTGAGGTTTTGCTTCTGATGCTTGTTTGTGATGATCGAGAAAAAAAAAAAAAAAAGAGTCACAACAGAGGCACCGGTTGTTTATGAAAACATAAATTGCGAAGCTTTTGTCAGATGTAAAATGTCAAGTGACACCGAAAAGTTAAAAGGTCCAAACTTAAAACACCTAAACAAACGCTACTTTCGCACTGTCCTAGTGTGAGCGGGTTAAGGCTAGAAGGGATACAGCTGCGGCTACTGGGCATGCGCACAAAAATGTACCACAATTTTTGTCACGCTGAACAACAATAATGACTGTTTTTGCATTATTGGGAGAAATGGAAATAGGTTTCTTAGAACGAGTTTTTCCTCGCTGACATTTTCCAAGACTGATTTTTTTAAAAGTTGATGATCTTATCCAACAAAGGTTCATTCCGATCTGAGACAGCAAAAAAGTAGAAGATGGACCACTCATATACAAATACACGGTAGAAAGTAACAGCAATGATCACTAGATTTAATAATTCATGCATGAAAGGGATAACTTGTCATGTATGAAAAAATAGCATTTCAGTTAAAGCTTCAAGTGATCAGTGCTCTATCGTGGCCCGTTGATTTAATTCATCACCAATGTGTATGTGAAAAGCTCTGGGGCACGTTCAGGCTCACACCGGTGCCCAACGTTTTGCTACGGTTTTCGGGTTGAACGACATGTTTCCTGGAAACGGTGTGCAACGGTGTAACATCGAGCGTATTTTACAGTACTAAACACGTATTTACACCGATTTTATCAGGCTCCGAAAATTCTTCAAAAAGAGTACAAAGAATGGCCTTCTCAGCTGCCATAGTTGCAACTCTTGCCTCATCAGAACAGGGTGTTCAACGCATCACCGTTTCCGTTTAATAAACGTTTTGCACCGTTTTTTAGGGGCTGAACGCGGCCCTGGTGATTCACTGATCGAACTTTAAATTCAGTAATTCATAACAGCCACCAGCAGGGTGCAGCATTTAAACATAAATGTCATTACATTTTCTGACAAAACGAAAAACTAAAACTCGGAATCAGAGGTCGTCTCCTTGTAGGTTACCGACATTTTTCATATATTTCATGGATGTGCATGACACATTACTATGTAAATCACGTAATTCACGCTGAAAACCGTAATGCTGGTGTGTCATTAAAGAGGCCCATTGGATGTTGTGTTAATATTTACGGTGTGACCACTTGATGGAGCTATATGTCTTCAGAAAAGGACTAGCCTATTGTTGAGAAAGTCTAGTCTTCAGGTGTTGCCAAAATGCAAATAAGGTGGCTGGTAAACTGGGTGTATCCTAATTTGCATAATATCTAGTGTGAGAGGCTACAGTTGAAAATAGTGCATCACAAAATGTCCTTATAAAAATATAACAGAGTTTTATCCAAATCAAAAGTCACAGTATAGCCTATGAACTTCATAAGTTTCATAAGTTTCACTTTTAGACTGGTGAGGCACATTTGAGTTAAAGTTTTCACTGAACATTGAACATTGATCTAGGAAAACTTTTTTTTCAGCAATATTAAAAGAGTAAATCAGTTATGAAACACATAATAACTCATGAAACAAATCAAACCCTTGTTCTGGCCAACAAAAACAAACGTTGCTGACATTTGCGCCTCACGCATGAGTGCTGTGTTTTTAAAACCTGGTTTCCTGGTAAAAGAGGTTAAACTTTAAATACATGTCTCCAGACACTGCATTCTTCCACATTGAAATTAGTGTCAAAATCAAAATAGTGTCAGCGGTTACATGTCAAAGTCCCATTTTTAAAAATGTTGATTTGCTGAGGTCTTAAATAGACACACCATGTTTCCTGTCTTTTAAAACAGAAATCTCTCTCTCTCTCTCTCTCTCTCTCTCTCTCTCTCTTTTGTTTGTTTGCGCTCCTGCACTTTTATGTGGGCCTCTTTATGTCCTTCCAAATGTCTTTTAGCTGCTGTGGGGATCCCAGGATTGATGTAATAACTCTGAGAATATCCTCTCGTATATATTGTCCCAGATAGGCTTTAAACTTTGAAGGGTCTGGGGGAGATGATGGTGCAACACCCAACTGTTTTAGACAAGCGCCCACATATGCGTCCTCTATGTTAAAGGCCTTTACTTCCTTGGAAGCCTCAACTATTTTTTCTGGCAGGTCATTGGAGAAAACATATCCCATTCCCAGCAGGTATGTGGGGTATTTCGGTTCAGGGTACAGCTCCTCTGCCACATACCATTTAGAGTTTTTGTCTCTAATGACAGGCCGGTCCCACATCAAATAGCCTGTGATGTAGTTCTGTCTGGGTGTGTTGGGTAACAATAAGAGGCTCATCAGGTTCTCCGGGTTTATGTACATGTCAGAATCAACTTTCATAGCATAAGTTGCTTGAGGGCATCGAGTGGCCAACCAGTCCATGATCATCATCGTCTTTATGGTCAGATTGAAGTATGAGTCCACAAAGTTGCTCTGCAGTAAATCTCTGTGTTGTCGACTCTCTTCCTCCAGCTGCTGTTGAGCTTCAGGTCCTCCAGTCAAACCCACCAAGAACAGAGTCAGCACTGCTTTTCCCTGCACTAAGCTCTCATTGCCCCATGTGCTCCGGATGGCGTTACGAGCCTCCAGCTGATGGGGGGCCACAGGGACCATCAAGACCAGGAACGGATTCTGCTTGCATTTATCAGGTTCGTCTAGGATGAACTGATAGTTACGTGGATGAGCCACATGATGATAGATAGGGATGTCTGTGGTTTGTGCAACAGTTGTACCTCTTTGTTGGATTTGTTGATTGGGCAATGGTGCTAATAAATCCTTTTGAGTGTGATCAGCCAAACTGCTGTTAATTGCTTTATAATGAATTTGATTGATGACTTTAGTCAACCAGGTTTGAGAGAATGCAATTGTCTCGAAAGAGAAATCAGAGACATAAGCAACGGCAGACAATAAAAATGCCAATGTGAGCAGCAGAATAAATGTCTTTTTAATGTGACGCATAAATGGACCGCTATCCTGAGCCAAACTGCAGAGAAAAAAGAGAGAAACATCAAAAATGAATCTCACAGTGAAACCACAATTGTAATGTTTATTTATTTTTTTATTAAAATATAATTTATTTAAAAAATTATATCTTTAGCTAGTCAGTAATGATACTGATTTAGTTTTATGAACTTAAAGTAGGCCTACACGTGCTTAATTTTCACACGGACATAAATTATGGATGTTTTATTGCTCAGGGGTGAGTTTCCCAAGTTCCGTCTTTACCAAGTTCAACTGAACTAATGACCATAGGTAGATGTTTTTGGGAAACGCACCCCTGTTCATGCGCTTTTACTGATTCAGTGAGTTGAATCAGTGTAATAATCGTCAGTGTGATTCAAATCGCTATGTGTTTCCGAATCGCGGGCTTGAGGACTGAGGGGCGAGGAAACGCAGAAGCATCGCGTGAGTCTTTTTAAAAGTTTCTTAAAAGAAACCGAATGATAAGAATAATTTGTTTGTAAATCTTAGGCTAGAAATTCCCTTATGGCCTGTTTTGCCACCATTCTGTAGTAGGCGTCTGATAAGCAAGTTATTTGACCTCGATCTAGTCACAGATATATAAGCTAGCAGCAACACGCTGGCGCTTAGGCCAGCTAGGGAGCGTCTACAAAGTACATGTGAAAAGATAAAACGATTAATGGTTTCCCATCGAAATGTTTTTTACCCTTAACAAAACAAGAGCAATTTGAGCACCAAGGTCTTTGAAAGATATAAAGACAAACACTTTTAACGTTCACTTGAATTTAAATAAAAAAAGTTGTAAACAAGATGTGTGATAGTGGTTATTATTGTATTATTACTATTAATAATTATATTAATAAAAGAAAAACAATATTACAAATAATTACCATTCCAAGACACAGCCTTTTAAGCTGAGATTGAAGATTGTATTTATTTTAAACTAATCCATTATTTGTTTCATTTTCAATAGTACGTGTTCTATTATAGTTCTGTGGCTAAAACCACCATCAAAATGTTGTTCGAGAAACCAGTAACAAGACACAGCTTTTGAAGTTAAGATAGAAGAGTGTATTTACTTTACATTGATTGATGTATTCGTTGACATTCCAATATCATGTGCTGTGTTATATTTTTGTAAATAAAACCAACATTTAAATGCCCGTCTATGAACCAGTAACAAGACACACCCTTTGAAGTTAAGAGAATGCTGTATGTATTTAAAATGAATGAGTTAACAGATTAAAATTTAATTTAGTAGTGTGCATCCTGATTTACGTATCATAGTAAAAGATGGTTGTAAATATTATTCTTTGAACAAAACAAGACACACCCCTTGATGTTTACATATCAAACTGTGTGCATTCTAAATTATTAAGTTGGCTTGAAAAAGCCAACTTACTGATATTCTACTTAAGCTTCTTATTATTATTCTTCTTAGACTAAATTTCTGAACGCTACTCCTCCTAGAGCTTTCAAGCTGGAACCACCAAACTCAGCCCAGCTGTTCAGACTGTTCTGACTCGAGTTGCTATATCTCTTTAGACTGATCCGACTTACGGTTTTCTTAAAAATGAAGATTAAAAATCAAAAAAATCCCATAGACTTACATTGACGGAATGTTCAAATGAGCCAAGACTTTGCCAGCTCCAACTGTCAAAATTCAAATCTAAACACACTGAAGCCCATTAGACTCAATCAGACTTCCCTTCTATGTACTATTTCTAACCCATATAAACTAATGCTTCCTCTCTATCTAATACTATTTCTAATCTATCTAAAGCATGCTAGCAACATGCTAATCATGCTAGAAACACCATAGACATATATATATATCTATGAGAAACACACTAATCATGCTAGCAACATGCTAATAACATGCTAATCATGCTAACAAAATGCTAGTAACTTCCTAATCATGCTTGAAACATGCAAACATAATGCTAGGAACTTGCTAATCATGCTAGCAAAATGCTAGTAACATGCTAATCATGCTAAGAACATACTAGTAACATGCTAATCATGCTAACAACATGCTAGTGACTTGCTAATCATGTTAGAAACATGCTAGAAACATGCTAATCATGTTAGAATCATGCTAGTAACTTGCTAATCATGCTAGAATAATGCTAGTAACTTCCTAATCATGCTAGTAACATGCTAATCATGCTAAAGACATGCTAGTAACACCTTAGCAACCTACCCGGGTACCATAGCAACCACCTAGCAACACCTTAGCAACCACCCGAGTAACCTAGCAACTGCATAGCAACACCTTAGCAACCACCCCGGATACCTTGGCAACCGCCTAGCAACACCTTAGCAACCACCCCGGGTACCATAGCAACCACCTAGCAACACTTTAGCAACCACCCCAAGTACCCTAGCAACACCATAGCAACCACCCTGAGTACCATAGCAACCGCCTAGCAACACCTTAGCAACCACCCCAAGTACCTTAGCAACCACATAGCAACACCTTAGCAACCACCCCAAGTACCCTAGCAACCACCCCGGGTACCTTAGCAACCGCCTAGCAACACCTTAGCAACCACCCTGGGTACCTTAGCAACCACATAGCACCACCTTAGCAACCACCCAAAGTACCCTAGCAACCACCCTGGGTACCTTAGCAACCGCATAGCAACACCCTAGCAACCACCCTGGTTACCATAGCAACCGCCTAGCAGCACCCCAAATACCCTAGCAACTGCATGGCAACACCCTAGCAACTACCCCAGGTAACCTAGAAACACCCTAGCAACCACCCTAGAAGCCGCCCCAGGTACCCCAGCGATCTGTTTTTCTGTGTCTGTTCTTCTGATAGACTTTATTGCCTTTAAAACATTCAAACTGTAATCTTTAAAACTATTACGTATTTCAAACTGAAAACCTTCAAACTTCAATCTTTTAAAACTTTTGCAAACTTTCTGGCTAGGCTTTTTCAAGCCAACTTAAATTTTGTATCCAAACTTTACTATCTAGTTTTATTTAAACTTCTGAATGTCAAACAAGTGCAATATCTTCCTCTAGGGGGCGGTAAACTGCACAATCTTTGTAATGCTTTGCAAGCTTTTTCTCAATAGCTCTATTTCAATAACTTTTGTTGTGCTATAGTTCTGTGAATAAAATCAACATATAAATGTTCTTTAATGAACCAGTAATAAGACACACCCATTAGATTTGAGATTCATTTTTTTATACATTTCACAAGTGAAGCATTTAGATGGAATAACTGTGCTTTTTGCTCTTCGTTTTGCACTTTGCAGACGGTCCCTATGCTGAACTATTACATTATAAGGTCTATCAGTTACAATACCTCAAGGCAGATTAAAACAAATAAAACACATTGTGTGTTCTCTTCTACATTTGAAAAGAATTAGACCACAGTTTCCTGTCATTGTGCTAAATCATTAAAGAACTATTGCAGATTTCCGAGGCTGAATCTCTGACAAATGTTAAAGGTCGAACCAACTTTATATCGGTAGACTAACCATCATGTTCGCAGGAGAAAGCGTTTGGCGTCGTATAGGCAGATCAAAAAATATATTACATTTATGAATCACATTACATACATGAATTACGGTCGAGAAAAAAATTCTTAGTCAAATGCATTACATATTTTGACAGTGCAGCATTTCGAACGCTGGAATTTATGTGTAATGTGTTCCAGAGGATCAGTGTTTACTTGAATCAAGATATTATCTAGACCAGGGGTGGGGAACGTTGATCCTGCCACTCTCCTGCAGAGTTTAGCTCCAACCCTGAAAAACCCTGGGAAAAAAATACCTAATTGCATCCTGAGGACCTTGATTAGCTGGTTCAGGTGTGTTTGATTAGGTGTGTTGGAGCTAAACTCTGCAGGGACACTGGCCCTCCAGGATCAACATTCCCCATCTAGACTATGCTTGCAGGTGATTTGCATTCGTGTTTAATTTCCGGGTAAAGTTACCAGCCAAAATGCATTGCAACTTACATACAACAAATATACTGTTCTATATGTTTCTAAATTATTTTTAAATGTAAAATTAATTATAATGTGACTGTCATGATTGCCAGTTTTGTTATGAAGTCTCAAGTCCCGACATGTTACTTTGTTCCCTGCTTTAATATTAAATTTCCTTTCTCTGTATCATCTTTCATTTGTCTTTCAGTTTCCCTTTTCTATCACAAATTGAAAAACACTGAACAAAACAAAGTGAAGTATATATGAAGAGTTCAGATGGCTAGAGGCTTTTGCATCTGAACTCTTCATATATATTTTTACATCTGATCACCTTCTAAGCAATGCAGATATGTTCAGTATTTGCTCAGCTAAATGTTGTCATTTCATTTCAGTCAGTTTAATTTCAAAGCACATCAAGCTACTGTAAGATTATAAGATTTTGTACGTAAATAACACAAATAACGTGAAGCAAAAATAATAAAGGACGAAATTACTTACCTTTGCCAAATGTTTTTAGTAGCCATTCTGGGAAGTTCAGCTACGATCTTACTGCTTCACGTATTCCCTGCTGAAATACCTGTCTCTCATACCTAGCAACTGGTTGAGTAGGGGTGGAGCTGGGAAGCTACTTTTTTTGCACCTGTGATGTACAGGTGAACAAACCCACAACTGAAACTTATCCTTCTTCAATGATAATCATTTTGTATGCATTACAGATAGATAGATAGATAGATAGATAGATGGACAGCTTAAAGCTACATGTGCACACATGAGGAACCTATGGGAATGTCCTCTCTAAGGTATTGTCCTCATTATAGATTTGGTTTGGTTGCTGTGAGTAACATAATAGCTACACACTTGCCAGAAGCCCTTGTTTTGTCAGAATGAATTTGATTCTTACAGGAAATGAGATGGAAAACTTAAACCTTGAAGATGAATATACTGAATGGAATAATATTTCTTTGCAAAATGTACTTAAATAATAATGCTCCCACATCTCTGGGGAACCTGGCGTATTTCTGATTAGTTTGTTTACACTGATGTCTGGAGTTTTATTCATCACCAGTTTCACTGTACTGTAGCTTTTGTCCACGTAGGGTTAGCCGTCTTCTCACAAAAGGATGTGCAAAAGCAGAAACAATGGTGTGAAACCAGTATTTCTGGTTGTTTTGGCACTGCCTGAGCCAGTACCCCAAACAGATGATTAAATTAATTTGTTCGAAATACTTTTTTTAAAAATTGTCCTTGTTGTAACAGTGCAGAATCCACCCATGCAGTTTCAGTTAATGTAACAAAATGATTCATGTAGTCAATTTTGACATATAAGTGGACTGAAAACAAAGAAGTTGTGATATGTTGTGATTACAATGAACAACTGTAGCAACCACAGTTACGATGTGAAATTATTATATTATTTTATTTTATTTTTTTACCAAAATTGATTTTCCATGTTTCGCCACATGGTCGCATTTGCTGACACTCTTTGGTGCTGTATTAAGAATTCACTTGAGCCATTGTATTTCCATTCCACAATTACATTGTATTGGACTCATACAACCTAATATTCATCAAAACAAATGATTTTGTGTTCCACAGAAAAAAGAGGGTCATACAGGTTGGAAACGACATGAGAGTGAGTAAATGAGGACAGAATATTCGGGTGAACTATTGCTTTAAAACATGCCTTTATATTTTCATTATAAGCTGGTTGTTTTAGAAAACAATCATTTGTTTTATGTCCATACACAATACTAAGTGTAACACACTCAACTAATTGTAATTTGCTACCATACTGCAGTAGATAATGCTAACGTTAAAAAACAGGAGCAACAGGCCTTATAACTGCTAGTCAGGTTATTGTATTGATTTTACTGACCAACTCCAAACAAATTATAGAAGATTTTCATGAGGGATATGAAATGCAAGCAACATAAAAAGAACAGGAATAACCAGATGAGGCTGTTTAATTTCTGAAAAAAACAAAACAAATATACGCATGGGTTTTATGTCTACAAATAGGAAATAGCACATTAATGACGCACGAAGAGCATGTAGAGAATGAGTTTTAATGACACACTACCAAGCATGGTGCTTGAAGTCTATGTTGCTTTAAGATACATTACATATGACTATTTACATTAACAAAAAAATAATGAATCCATCTTTCAGTCTTGGAAAAATGAACCACAATTTCAAACTGTACTATTCTTGATGAACTATGCTCCTTCCTTGATATAATATGTGTATATATTCCAGTTTATTGTAGTTCATCTAACTTGAGTTATGTAAATTTATAAGAATTCAGAAGATTTCTCGATTTGATTCCAATTTTGATCAGATTCCATTTGATTTGGGGTGCCTATATTTCATTTATGTCCATTTTATAAATGAGCAATACCACAAGAATAGTAAAGGGCCATAGGTAATCACAGCATGCCGATATACAGCCATATCACATGGCTACTTGTGTGATATTGCGTTTATACAACAGTTTGACGCAATGAGTGTGTAAATACATAAGAAACAACAACGGAATGTCTTTAAAAACCCTCTTTTGTGCAGAACTACTTCCTTCCGCCACGGATTCAAATCTCAGTTTGACAGTTTATAACAGCTGAGCCCAAGCTTCTGTTACTAATTTGAAAACATCACTTTAGAACTAGTAATGAAGTAATGTTGAGTTGCTTCATTGAAAACTCACTATATTAGTGTGTTAAAAGCTCACTGTGTTATGTAGAGTATTATGAGAGAGATGGACTGAGCGAATCTGATTACCTGCATCTGATACAGCATTCATTCTTCAGCTCAATCTCATATTCACAATAAAACATTAGTTTGAATGTCCACTGAGGAAAGTGATATCTTTGTCATACTGCCCTTTCATCTGTTTCATCTGATTTCCGATAACAGTGCTGGTCAGTGTATTTGTTGGCTGCGTCTTAGAAGGTGAAAGTAAAAATAACTTTCTTGTTTACAACCCTCTTCGCAGAGTCTCTTGTCAATATTTAATGGCGGAACAACTAAAATCACCTTCACGAACACTCACTATTTCCCAATACTAAACACTATTAATGAACACTACTATTAATTATATCAAATATTATTTATTGAATAATAATAAGCAACAACAAAAATTCTAGCCAATTTAGTCAAAAGTACAAAGGCATCACTATATACAGCACTGAAATTACATAAAATTTAATGCGATGATATTTTGCCCTCAGCCAAAACTATTTGCTCTGGAACAAATAATAGATTAATGAAATCAAAGACTGCTCATTAGATGTACCCAAAACAAATTATATCTCATGTTTAACCAGACATCAAAAACCAGACATCAGAGCCAGCGGCACATTCCAGAAGATCTGGCTGAGGTGAGACATTATTGCCTAAATATCTCTTAAAACTACATTTCAACTACATTTCAACACAAAAACAGTATTATTTATAAAATTTGTGTGTCACCATGACACTTGCTGTGAGAAATACTGCAAGCAGAGTGATACAAACGGCGAAATGGTGTGAGTTCTGTAGAATATCACACTCCTCTCAGCCAATAAGATTTGAGGACCAGAAACACTGTTGTATAAAAGAAAATATCACTGCTGGTGTTATAAACTGGCTCATAAAAGTAATTAGTTTCAGGTATCAGGCTTTACTGGTCCAGCTGCAAGGTTTTGATGCAGCAAAACATTTGTTTTTAAACTGAAATTTAGTATTTTTAATTTTTGTTTGTTTATGGTCATGTTCTTTTATGTGGGCCTCTTTACGTCCTTCCAGATATTCAGTATCTGCTGTGGGGATCCCACCATCACTGAAATGATCGTGAGAAAATCCTCTCGCTTATATTGTCCCATATGGAGTCTAAACTGTGAAGGGTCTAGGGGAGAAGAGGGTGCAAAGCCCAATCGTTTCAGACAAGCGCCCATATATGCGTCTTCTACGTTAAAGGCCTTTACTTCCTTGGAAATTTCCACTATTTTTTCTGGCAGGTCATTGGAGAAAATATACCCTGCTCCCTGTACATAAGTGGGGTATTTTGGTTCAGGGTACAGCTCCTCTGAGACATACCACTTTGATTTTTTATCTCTAATGACTTTTTGGTTCTGCATCAAATGGCCTGTGATATAGTTCTGTCTGGGTGTGTTGGGTGCCAATAAGAGGCTCATCAGGTTCTCCAGGTTTATGTACCTGTCAGAATCAACCTTCATAGCATAAGCTGCTTGAGAGCATCGAGTGGCCAACCAGTCCATGATCACCATCGTCTTTATAGTCAGGTTGAAGTATGAGTCCACAAAGTTGCTCTGCAGTAAATCTCTGTGTTGTCGACTCTCTTCCTCCAGCTGCTGTTGAGCTTCAGGTCCTCCAGTCAAACCCACCAAGAACAGAGTCAGCACTGCTTTTCCCTGCACTGAGCTCTCAGACCCGCATGTGCTCCGGATGGCATTACGAGCCTCCAGCTGATGGGGGGCCACAGGGACCATCAAGACCAGGAATGGATCCCACTGACTACATTTATCAGGTTCGTCCAAAATGAAATGATAATTAAGTGGAAAAGCTACATGATATTGCAGTGAAATTTGTTTGGTCACAGTGGGTGCTGCAGGGGCTTTTGTTTGTATCATATTATAGGAGCTTTTTTGAGTTACAGAATTTTTAAAGGTTTCAGGGGGCATAGCAGGCATGACACAGAGTTCAAAGTTGTAAAAGATGGCAAACAAGGAGAAAGTCAATGTAAGCAAGATGAGACCACTTATGTGTCTGTAAAAAAAAAAAAAAAAGATAAATGATATTTTACATGAGAGAGTAAATAAGTCATAATTATAATCAAGTACTTAATGTATTTATTTGTAAATGATTGCAAATTATTTACTATACGTCATCTGTTATATATAAGTTATACATAATTTAATCATTCTAAACTACTTGTATTTTTATTATAATCTTGAATGATTTACTTTGAGTTGTACTGCTACTAAAATTTATTTAAATAGTTTTGACATTAAAATGTATTGTCAATTATATTACATTATATTGCAATTATATTTAGGCTACATTTTGTTCTCTAAAAGCAGTGTACTTTAAGCAAGAATGCAGTGTATGCATGATATCAGTTTATTCAAAATGACAAAACTCATCCAAATGTAATAACAGCAGTCATTTTAATATTTTTATCCACAACAATAAAAGAGAACTCAAAGTATTTTTCATGCAGTTCCATCTGAAGTCAGATTCTCAAAAATCTTTGTAAGAAATAATAAAAATTTTCTGGAGATAAATGATAAGAAGTTTATATGTTTGAGTGATTTTCAAAAAATGTATGAAAGATTTTTTTTTTCTTAGGAATAAGGTGACAGGCTAAATACCAATAAATGTTTAAATCTGTTAACCTAGTAGCAAGCATAACAATCTTAAAATAGACAAGAACATTCTTTTTTAGAATACAAAAGTTTCTTATCTTTTTTGTTTAGAAAATGTAGTTTATTCTTAAGAATGTTTCATGAACGTGTGATTGTTCAACATTCAGTTTAGCTGTGCCAATACCAAATCCATTTCTAAAGGTATTCTGAAGCTGTTTCATGTCAGAATAAATATTCTGCATTCAGTTGTGTGGGATATGTTAATTTAATGCACAAAATCCAGAAAGAAGCTTTAAAAAGCATACTTACCTCTTCCATATGCTCACCATGGTTATTTCATACCACATACCTGACAACCTTTCATTGAATACCTGATACAGTTCCTCAGAGATTTCTAGTGAACAAAAAATTTGCATTTCTGTTGCAAATTTAACATCAAGGTGTAGAATGGATTGATATACTAACACATCTTCCTGGTCTTGATCCTGCCTGCAAGCTCATAAGAACAAAAGTTCATTATTTTTCATTTTATCATCGGCGTAACATCTTTTCATTTTGGTCATGCTTTCATGATCAAATCACTTTCTGATGGATCAAATCAAGTCCTGCCCAAAATTCTTTTCCTTTGTAGGACCAGATTTGATTGAACAGATTGAGCCAGCACAAATCCTCTTTTGGCAGTAATAAAAAAGGGAAACATTAGCAATGAAAAGGTGTGGACAGTTATTTTTGCAGCTGACCTTATTATTATGTAAGGAGTGAATTTATTTCCTTATAAAATTAATTCTTAGGCCAAAACTCAGGAACTCTCGCAAAGACAGATGCCATGCAATAAAGCCATAAA